>SJYO01037955.1:34242067-34324116 GCA_006410555.1 Capra ibex
AGTGTACGATCATTTCATTACGAGTTTTAAGAGGTTCGGTCCGAAGTCGTTATGCACTTAGTACTTAAGGGACTACAAGTTCGACCAAAATCTTTTCCGTCTCCTTGGTCTCTAGTTTAACGGTTGTAGACGACCTAGTACCTTTTTCGTTCTCTCAAGGTCTTTTTGTAGATAATAACGGATACGGTTTCTGAAACTGAAACACCTAGTGTTAGTTGACACCTTTTAAGAAGTTCTCTACCCTTATGGTCTGGTGGACTGGACAGAGAATTCTTTGGACATACGTCCAGTCCTTTGTTGTCAATCTTGACCTGTACCTTGTTGTCTAACCAAGGTTTATCCTTTTCCTCATGTAGTTCCGATATATAATAGTGGGACGAATAAATTGAAGATCGTCTCATGTAGTACTCTTTGAGACCCGACCTTCTTCGTGTTCGACCTTAGTTATAACGGCCCTCTTTATAGTTATTGAAGTCTATACGACTACTGTGGTTGGAGTACCGTCTTTCACTTCTCCTTGATTTTTCGGAGAACTACTTTCACTTTCTCCTCTCACTTTTTCAACCGAATTTCGAGTTGTAAGTCTTTTACTTCTAGTACCGTAGACCAGGGTAGTGAAGTACCCTTTATCTACCCCTTTGTCACCTTTGTCACAGTCTGAATTAAAACCCCCCGGAGGTTTTAGTGACGTCTACCACTAACGTGGGTACTTTATTTTTTTGCGAATGAGGAACCTTCTTTTCAATACTGGTTGGATCTATCGTATAACTTTTCGTCTCCGTAATGAAACGGTTGTTTCTAGGTAGAACAGTTCGATACCAAAAAGGAGACCAGTATATACCTACACTCTCAACCTGACACTTCTTTCGACTCGTGGCTTCTTAACTACGAAAACTTGACACCACAACCTCTTCAGAGAACTCTCAGGGAACCTGACGTTCCTCTAGGTTACTCAGGTAAAATTTCCTCTAGTCGGAACCCACAAGAAACCTTCCTTACTACGACTTCGACTTTGAGGTCATGAAACTGGTGGAGTACACTACTCAATAGAGTAACCTTTTCTGAGACTACGAGCCTCCCTAACCCTCGTCCTCCTCTTCCCCTGCTGGTTCCTACTCTACCGACCTACCGTAGTGACTGAGCTACCTGTAATCACTCACTTGAGGGCCTCAACCACTGCCTGTCCTTCAGGACCGCACGACGATAAGTACCCCAACGTTTCTCAGTCTGCGTTGACTCGCTGACTTGATTGACTCAACCTTTCCTATATCTGAAAATCCTCTTTATATCTGTTAACGATTTCTATGTCTAAATCTTTAGTCGAGGTATCTTCATTATAATCTTCGTTATCCTCCATTAGTCTAGAAGCAAATACTATTTTAATTGACGGTAAATAATTTGGAAATAATACAAGGTGAAACGAATCACGAAAATAAAAGAATATAATTGAGAGTGTTGGGAAACTTCGACCATAATAGTGAAGGTTCGGAGGGGACAAATATCTCCGTCTGTACCACGAGACCTTTGGTTTACTAAACAATTTTAATGGGACAACCATTCACCATCTGACCCCTAAATTTATACAGACAAACCGGATTCTGTATTTAAGAATTTAGAAAAACATGAAGACAAACGATGAGGAAGTTCTGGCTATCAAATCGTCTATTCCCTTGCTCAATTTTGTTACCCCGTCGAAGGTCAAATCCACCCTACGTCCTCACATCTACGTCACCCTTTCTCCGTTAAATTCCACTTTCTGGATCAGTTTGCATACTCTTCCTTAGTGTACAAAATAGACAGTAAAGTATCTTCCTTTCTCTCTTCGATAAATCACCTCTCGTTCCGTATATTAGTATCTTCCCGGGGCTCTATGTGTACTGCACTCTCTTTTCAAGCATCTACACCTGTACGTCCGAAAAAAAACCCCCCCCCCACCACTTCCCTCCTCCATTTTTTTAAAGTTTTATGTAATTATACCAATAATACTTTCGTCAGTAAAGGTTAACGGGAATATATAATAGTGTCCTAGTAATCTTTGGACAGTATCAAAATAGTCAAAACTCCTTCCAAAATTTTATTTTTTTACGTTTAAAATTCGAAAGGTTATCTTGTTTAGTCTGTCTCTACCTCATGTTGTTTAATACCTGCTATACTGTAACTTTAAAACTGACACCACTGTAAATTTTGTCTTTTTCACATTATTCGTAAAAAGTTGAACTTATCCAAAAGAACAATAAAAGTTCACTCTTTGATTTCTATGATTTATTAAATGGGTTTTTTCTACCGATTAAACGTATAGTTGGAATAAATATTTCACCAACAATAACTTTATACACGAGGTTATTTTTGTTATCTATATGTGTATGTTTAAAATTTTGATACTATTTAGTGATTCAAAATCACTACAAGATTTATAACTAACGTACTAGTTTTCGACAAAAAAGGTTATCAGTACATATCTAAACTTTCAACTTGGTATTTCTTCCGACTCGTGGTGTCTTAACTACGAAAACTTAACACTACGAATTCTTCTGAGAATTCTCAGGGAACCCGACGTTCCTCTAGTTTGATCAGTTAGGGTTTCCTTTAGTTGAGATTTATAAGTAACCTTCCTGACTACGACTTCGAGGTTATGAAACCGGTGAACTACGTTTCTTGGTCGAACAACCTTTTCTGGGACTACCACCCTTTCTACCTTCCGTTTTCTTCCCTAGATGTCTCTTACACTACCAATCTATCGTATTGGTTCAGTTACCCGTACTTAAACTCATTAGAGACCCACTATCACCTCCTGTCTACTGGGACCACACGACGTCAGGGACTACAACGTTTCTCAGCCTGTGCTGACATACTGACTTGTTGTAGGTTTCGACTCCGACACCACTTTAATACTGACTAGACATATTAGTCAACGTGAGAATACAAGAGAAGGTTTGACCACAACTCTCAAACTTGACTATTGATTCTTTTATAGTGAGTGGTAGACCGAGATATTCCTAAACCAGTACTCGGTGTCGTTAACAACTGGAAATTGTGTGGAACTTTCCTCAAGTTCTACCTCTACTCCTTACTCCGTAAGACACGAGTCCCTTTTGACCGTCAAGTCCGGAAGTCTATCAATCCATAAAAGTCCTCTGTCAAGATAATTAGACCTTAGAACGTACCTTAGAATGATATGAATCTTACATTTGTCGGCTCAGTAACTTTTCTGAGACCACGAACCTTTCTAACTTCCGTTCTCCTCTTCCCCCGTTGTCTCCTACTCTACTAACCTACTGTAGTTCCTGAGTTACCCGTACTCAAACTCGTTTGAGGTCCTCTATCACTTCCTGTTCCTTCGGACCGCACGACATCAGGTACCCCAACGTTTCTCAGCCTGTACTGACTCGTTGACTTGTTGTTGTTTATAAATCTTTTTGTGATTTTGGTAATTGGTTTTATCACTAAGGAACACTGGTCACCGTTGGAAGACACCTCTGTACACGAATCAACGTTTATAGGGGAATATTTTTCGTGGATACACGACTGGAGGGGGAATGGAGAAGACTCTTCAAGGAGTCTCGTCAGACTAGACTCTCCACTAGACGATGCGATATCAGAAATCCTTCAAAGGGTTAGTTTGACTTGAGTGTCGAAAAGGATACACACAAAAATAAACATGTCTTGGGTTTGTTGTCTACCTAAAATCGTTACTATCGTTGATACTCAGAATCTCTTCTGGACCCGAATTACGACACGAAAAAAAGAAATGATCGATCACTGATATCGTCCGTGAATATAAAACGTAAAGGTTCAACGAAGTAGATATTTTACCCTCACGAAAAACGACATACCCTTACCTCAACACGCCATTATAAACATTTTTTTATTTACGTTATATTTGACCCTTCATAAATTTTTTAGGTTGGAAAACAATAACATATATGTTTGTTTAAAGAAAAACGAGAAAAAAACCGACAACAGACACATTAGTTTGGTACCAGAATCTCATTTATAAACCTTTTTGTTCTGACTGATACCTTTTCAAGGTAAGGTCCGAAATTAAAACGAATACATCATCGATTTTAGAGGTGGTTTCCTTTTTATCCAGTCAACCTCTTGTATCTAAAAATAATTTCATTATTACGTAATATCCTTTTTTTTGAAATCCCAATACCCTAGTAGAAAGTAAGAGTTCGTTCAAAATTAAATTTCCAAAAACACATTAAAAAACTAATAAAAGACTTAGTTGATGAGTTTGTTTATTTTACCTGTACAATGGGTTTCAGTATTTATTTCTCCTAGTAAATAACACTTAAAAGAAGATTTAATTCACACTTCTAACATATTTAATTTTTGTTTTTTGTGAGGTTAGTTACAAAAAGAATACAACCCCTTTATTTTTTCAGGAACGATCGTAAAATACTAAAGGAAGACCGAGGAAATATGAACACAACGATAATTACAACGACAACTGACAAAGAGGGGACGTTTTACATCTTAGTTCTACCCTTTAAAATAATGAACTGAAAGATATTGTGGGATGATTTCTGTCATGTGAATTAGTAACATAACACGTCTAATCTATTCTGAAGTAGGAACGAAAGAGAAAAGGAGGTCGTTAAATTATAACACCAACCGAACGTATGACTATTATTTTTTCACTGAGTACTTTTACGTGATGTCTGTTCTATGGATGTGAGGAATCGTTGGTCCAGACCACTGATCTATGTCATTAAAATGTATACTACAGTTGTAGTATCCTAACAAGATTACTCACAAGGACGAAAAGAAATTTTCTAGAAAATTGTACGTTAATACAAACTATCTCACGGACCTCGTCTTCTTCCCGTTGAGTCACTATTATACGAGACGTCGGAATTACTACTACCCAGTTTTTATATAGGAAAGATATGAATATAGAAGTGAATAGAGAGACGTACACAACGATAAACCAATACACCGAAAAATTCCATTTCATAAGGAGAATTAATTAAACCAAAGGATAGACAATTCCTTGACGTGACTTGAGATTTCTGCACTAAGAAGGATTCACTCTTAATATATCGTTTACCGTCTCAATAGGACTTAGTGATAACAACTGATAAACAGAAGTTATATAAGTCCCGTGGTATATTCTAAGGATCGAAGTACCTGAAGAAGGAGTCCTTAATTAAAAAAAAAATACGTCCGTCCATATTTATTTTAAATAAAGTCAGACGTTTGATAATAACATGTGGACATAGAGATGTTCCGAACCTATCCTATGATCCCCACTAACCTTTGTTGTGACCCCTTTGTACACCTCTAGGTGTTCTGTTAGTCTATTCCCCTAGGGGACAATGAACCCTTTATGTGCCTAAATAATCCTGGATCTTTCCTGTCTTCTTGACTAAAAACCTCATTTAAGTATAGTATAGAAGTTCTCACAAAAGTTTGATTTGAGATCACAATTTTAGTTTCAGGAACGATTTATTGTTGTTTTTAATTGTCCATACAGATTGTGTAAAATCTCCAATAATTTTTTATCGTCTGTTTACCTATTCCTTCAACACCATATATATGTGTTACCTTATTATGAGTCGATATTTTTTCTTGTGTAAACTGAGTCAAGATTACTCCACCTACTTTGACCTCGGATAATATGTCTCACTTTATTCGGTATTTCACTTTGTGGTTATATCATTTAATTACGTATATATACCTTAAATCTTTCTACCATTACTGTTAGAATATACGTTCTGTCGTTTTCTCTGTGTCTACATTTTTTGTCTGAAAACCAGGTACACCCTCTTGCGTTCCCACCCCGTTATACTTTCTTATCGTAACTTTGTACATATAAAGGCATACATTTTAGCTACTGGTCACATTCAAACTACGTACTTCCTCCCGTGAGTTTCGACCACGAGACCCTTTTGGGTCTCCCTACCCCACCCCTCTCTCCACCCTCCCCTCAATCTTACCACCCTGTGTACATGTGGGTACCGACTAAATACAGCTACATACCGTTTTTGGTGGTGTTATAACGTTTCATTAATCGGAAGTTAATTTTATTCATGTAAGTAATTACTTTTTTTTTTGGTTGTTGGTTCAAAGGTAAGACGACACGGTACACCGTTAAGTAAATCTCGTCTTCCTTCATCCACACTTTACACGACACACAAGATTCGTGATCCAAGCCTGTTTTCTATGTCCAAGACTAGAAAGTCCGTACCAAGACTCCAAATTTGGACTGTCCATCTAAACTGGTCTCTATTTTCGTCCAACCTTTTAAGATCTTTACCAGATATTTTTACAAAAGTTAAAACCTTGTCTCGTACTTCGTGTCGTCAATTGTTATATTTCTTTATAACGTTTGCACCCTTTCTGATCGATCTCCTAAAGAGTAGAATTAGGACTAAGATTCGGTAGTCAAAACTCACAAACCGTTTCGAACCCACTGACATTATAAATATTTGATTTGATCTTGTAAGTGGGTCCCAGTTTCCCCTGTGACAATCATTAACGTCGTCCTGTTCTCAGTATTTGACCTTTACTGGGACCCCTTTGACCCTGTCTTCGAATGAGATTTATTCACGCTAAGATCCTGGTCCGGGTTATAGTTCGGTAAACTGTGACCGAAAAGATACAGAAAAAGAACGAGAGGAAAGACGTAGGGAAGTCACTATCATCTCTGGTAAAAATTCACTTCGTGTGGAGAGTGTGGGACCCCTTCCTCTTTTGTTACTCGATCCTGAGATCGTCGACCGACCGGAAGAGAAAGTGTGAACTCCCCTGTGACCGGAGACGAAATGGTGAGAAAAGGAGTTCGCGTCTTAAGAGTTGTAAAAGGTGTCGTTTCGGTTATTTTCGTTAAGTATAAAAACATAAATTAATTTAACTTCATGTTAAAATGAACGTTAACTTGTGATAGTAAAATTCAAGTGTCAAGAGACTCAAAACTGTTCATGTATGTAGACACATATATGTACAGTGACGTTTCTTCTATATCTTTAAAGGTGGTAGAGTTTTTGAAGTGAGTAGAAAAACATGAGAAGACAAAAGATTTTCAAGTGTTATCGAACAAAATAATCTAAAAGTCTATTTACATGAGGAAACTTAACCGAAGAAAACAAGGTGCACTAAAACCTATATAGGTACTACAACGGTCATAATGATTAAGTCAGGTATAATAACTGGTCATAGTAAGTCAACATACCGATATGATGTTATACAAATAGGTAAGTGATCGAAACTCGGTAAATCATACGAAGATCAAACCTCAATAATAATACTTATTTCGATGTATGATAATTCTGAATATACGTTCAGAAGTACACCTATACATAAATTAAACAGAAGTAAATTATAGTTTCCAGGTAGATCAGTTCCGATACCAAAAAGGTCACCGGTAGATATCTACTCTCTCAACCTGACACTTCTTTAGACTCGCGACTTCTTAACTACGAAAACTTGACACCACAACCTCTTCTGAGAACTCTCAGGGAACCTGACGTTCCTCTAGGTTGGTCAGGTAAGATTTCCTCTAGTCGGGACCCACAAGAAACCTTCCTTACTACGATTTCGACTTTGTGGTCATGAAACCGGTGGAGTACACTTCTCAACTGAGTAACCTTTTCTGAGATTAAGACCCTCCCCAACCCCCGTCCTCCTCTTCACCGGCTGTCTCCTACTCTACCGTCATACCGTAGTGACTGAGCTACCTACACTCAGACTCACTTGAGGCCCTCAACCACTACCTGTCCCTCCGGACCACACGACGTTAAGTACCCCAACATTTCTCAGCCTGTGCTGACTCGTTGACTTGACTTGACTTGACTTATCAAACTTTATCTTAAACCTTCAACATACTATATTCTTTGACAACGGTTTTACAATAGGTTTCACTAGCATGTTAAAATGGAAGGGTGGTAGGTTCATATTTACAACGACAATGAGGTGTTGAAGTAGTCATGGAGAATAGTAGTCTGAAAAATTAAAATCAGTTGGAACATCGAAACATCATCATAGAATAACACAAAATTAATTGTGAAAAGACTACGATAATTGCCACCTATAGAAATGTATACGAAAACTTATAAAAGAAAACATTTTAGACAAATTTTGTACAAGTAAAAGATTTTACAAATAATATTTTAAAAAATTTTTATATCGTTCAAAGATTTTTCAATGTCTATTTTGAAGATCATGGTAACATGGTCAAATGTAAAGGTCGTTACGTACTTTCGAAGAGGTATAGGAACGGCTGTGACTTCAACAAGCAGAAAGAAGTCAATGAGACTCCGTACGCAATAAAGTAACAGTAAAATTAAACGAAAAGGGACTACTACAACACGTGAAGACGTATGTCAATAACCTGTAAACATGTAGTAAAAACTATTTTACAATGAAGTTTAGAGAAAGGGTAATTTTTAGCCAACGAATTCAAATAATAATAAAATATCAAGAAATAGGATTGTAAAGCACAGATTACAAAAAAGAGTTAGGCGCCGACAGAAACAAAAGGAGTTCTACAGAGAACGTCTTGTCTGAAGTGACTGAAAAGTCACACGTCATCTTTTGAACTCTAAAGTCGGTTTGATAGAAGAGTGTTTATGATAACCATTTAGGCCACTATGTTCAATTAAATACCATAGATTACTACTATTTCTTTAATACAAATTACACTATAAATAAAGGTTAATCACCTAGTTATTGACTTCCTTTCCTGTTTATGACCTTCTATATTTAAAACTTAATAAAATAGTGGTTCATAACATAGTAAGTCTCACTAAGTAATATCAAATTATTTTTCTCATTTCTTATAATTACTAATCACTTGAACTCGAAGGACTAGGTTACTTTATTCCAACCTATATATGGGGTAATTTTGAGAACTTGTCCCGTACGTCCAGCGAATAAGAAAAAGAAATTTCTTTACTTTTATTTGTAAATATATCTGAGTACAAAAGATGAGACAGAAAATATAACGGTGCATACTTAACTAGGTGGAGTTAAAGGGAAAATAGTCTATTCACCTATACATACGTCAATATATCTATATACGTAAACACTCACATACGATTCAACGAAGTCAGTACAGGTTGAGAAACGTTGGGGTACCTGATATTGGGTAGTCCGAGGAAACAGGTACCCTAAGAGGTCTGGTCTTATGCTCTCACCCAACGACCCGGGAGGAGGTCCCTTAGAAGGACCGGGTCCCTAGATTGGTCACAAAGAATGTAGATTGGACGTAACCGTCCTCTCAAGAAATGGTGATCGTGGTGGAACCTTTGGGTATTTTTATGCATCATATACATTTTACTATAATATATAGATAGATAGATAGATAGATAGACAGATACATGGTAGGAACTGACACGAGACCTTCATTAGTGCTGAAACAGATTTCCTGTATCCGTCATATCCTCAGTCCAAGACGGGATTCCTCAAGAAATCATTTCCACTATTAAGGTTTCAAAGATCCGGGTGTCGAAAAATCCTCTTTCTTATCGAGTCCCTTGTACAATAATCCCCGTGACTTATTCGGGTTTGAAAGGTTGTGTTTACAGGTCTACTGAGATCACTAAATAAAAGGAACCACGTCGGTTCGTAGTACCGGGTGTCTTTTGGAAATAGACTTACAAGAATTCATACAACGACTTTAGATCTAAGGGAACGGTGTAAGTCTGGGGTTCAGTCTTAGAGTCTCATCTCTTCGATCATAGATATAAAAGATCGTTCATTATAACTATTAAGATGTCAGACGATCTATATCTTACAAATAGTTAAGAATTAGGATCGGTTTGTTGTATTACTTCTCCAATCTAATCTCCAAATGAACCGTACTCCATAGAACCGATTCCAATTCTAAAAGGTCAACGATCTTTCTACCTCCACAACCCTATTTCCTTCGAGTAAATTCCTCTCTTTTTAGTAATCGACTAGTTATTCGCATTAGTGAAACGGGGACTTCCTTGACTCCTCCGATAAGTCCCTATCGGAAATAGAAAGAATCCTACTCCCATCTAGTGGACGACGAGGACTTCCTTCCTGTAAAAAGACATCAGTCTTTATTCTCTCTATACTCGTGTAAACGGGGAATGAAAACATAGTCAGCCCAAATAAGTATAAGCGTTTTGTTTTATAAGACATATACATTTAGAGTCTATTATATTCTGTTTACTAAAATTTTCTATTGATTCTTTGACCCGTCCTCTTATCCTGTTTATACTACAATTGTTGTTATCTTCCCGTGACACTCAGGATTTAATCTTCTTGTCTCCTCCCTCTACTATAATGTCTCGGATTCCCGAACCCCAGTGAGTCTTCTTCACCTTTATCACCACCACCCAAAAGGGTCATCCTCGACGTCGGTAACCTTTTGTCTCTGTGTTGGTTTCTGTGAAGGTATCTGTCTTTGCACGATGGAATGTCAAAGGTCTGTCTCGACATTAACCTGTCAGATGTCGAATTTACCTCGTCAGGGAATCATCGTGTCTCGGCTCCTTCCCACTTTACTTAGACTCCCGTCTCTTTGGGTCCTTACTACGTCAGACGTAAAGTGGATCAGATCTCTTAGACCTACGTAATAGGTCCTGTATAAAATATAAACTAGTAGTAAGAGAAGTAAATCTTATAGGTAAAGAAAAACATTTGCCTTGGTACACTTTAACGACTATAAGTTAGTGAGAACTAATGTTTTTGTGCAAAAGTATGCCAACTCACATTGTAGAAGGGGACCATATGTCCTATGTGTGTGATTAGTATCCCTCCTATACTTTCTTCTATCAGAAATAAATGTGTATGTAAGGAGACTATTCGACATTCTTTAAACCACCGACTTTACACGGAATAAATTAAAGAATAGAAGTCACGGTACGTGACTTAGACCATGTTTTAACCTTGAATTATTTACGAACAACCTACTTCCTTCCCTCTTTTTCATCAAAACGTAATATTGGATTTAATAGTTTCATCTATTGTAATGTATACGTTTTTAGGTCGTAAGTTTTTTTAATAAAGTTTCAGTATATACAAAAGTACAATTTTCTGAGTCTTTAAATCTCGATACGAAAACGATTTTATCTACCTGAAATCCACATCCAAACTTGATGCATGAGTTCCTTCGAAACTTCAATACACCCATAATTCTGACTTTTTTCCAAAGGGATTATCGAGTCAACCATTTTTTAGACAAACGTTACGTCCTCTGGGGCCAAACTAAGGACTCACCCCTTCTAGGAGACCTCTTCTCTATCCGATGGGTGCGGTTATAAGAACCCGAAGGGAACACCGAATCGACTATTTGGCTAACGTTACACCCTATGGACCTAAGTTAGGGACCCAACCCTTCTAGGGGACCTCTTACCTGGGTGAGGTCATAAGACCGGACCTCTTAAGGTGCCCCAGTGTTTCTCAGTCTGTACTGACTCGTTGAAAGTGAAAGTGAAAGTTTAGATATAAATATATACGATGTATGACAACTGGTAACTTATTACACTCAAAAGTTATTGACACGAATATCCTTCAACAACAACAAAAAAAAGGTCATATATACATAATGTCATCATGTATGAAAAAAAATGACCAACTTAGGTGTATAAACTTTTGTACCTATAACTCCCTCCCAACCTATAGGTAGAGATATAGACATAGATAAAAGATGACACACCCCAGTCACAGGGATCGGGAGTTCAACAAACTCGCAGATAATATATAATATAACGTATCGGTACAAATGAAGTATGTGAGGTCTAAAAAAATTAAAAATGAAAACTTGAGTTGTGTTAAACAGTAAGAAATATCTTTCTTTTTTCTACTTCACCGAACAACTACTCGGTACTTAAACTTTGAACGAAAGATTCATTTTAAAAGTATAGTATAACATCGACTTTGACCTTTAGTATATAGTTCAAAATCATGTATACCGAAAGAAAATAGAATTAAACATTGATTTGATTTATCAATTTTTGTTTTAGGACCTACTCCGATGGTTATTTTGACTATTCTACATATACAAAAGATTTGATTAATCGAGTTATTTCAACACTTATTGTACAAGAAATTGTTTTGTATTTTTGCCTCTGTTTTTCCGGTTACTATATTTACAACTTCCAAACAAAATTAAGAGTGTTTTCAAGTATTAAAAATACGATTTATATATTTTTTTTGTACTCCACCCTAAAAAGACACCTCTTTCTGTTCTTCTAATTTTCTGTCCTCGTCATGAGGTAGTGAACCAAGAACTCCCATGTAAGATATTCTATCGAAATATTGTTACATCAATAGTATAAGTGACTTCGGTGTAGTAGAATAAATAAATGATGTCCTTCAGTGACTTGGGTACTTCTAAAGTACTAAACATCTGTTTCTGGGAGATTAATCTCTTCTTTTTATTACACTGTTCTTGACGTGTCTTATCGTGTCTCTTTATTTTATTTGTAAACATAGTACCAATAATTTTATGTCTCTAGATACTTTTTTTTCAGTCGGTATAAAAAAAAAAGGACTCCGAGTAGAGTCCACAGAGTTCTAAGACTGCTTACTTAATCCCCCACCCATCATTTACGACAGAGAGTGAAACTAAGTGAGTGAGTAGTTTTTAAATAACTTTGGAGGATGTGTATTTCGAGTTAACCTCCACAAGATATTTTCCCTTTTTTCATTCGGATTACATTTATTATGTCGAGGAGTTCCTGTAATAACAGTACTGTCCCTTCTTTCTGATTCACAATGGATATTGTCATTTATCGTGGGTTCTACGACTACACGGTACAATATACAAGTATCTTTATTGATTGAGTTTGTAACTTTAAGAGAAATCTATGTCTTTACTTTATTCGTACTTGACCATGGGTCCCTATCCTTTCTTAGTTTAGAATTATCTACCTTCTCTTATTGTAATCAAGTCAAGTCAAGTCAAGTCAGTGTTGGCACAGGTTGAGACGCTGTGGTACTTGACATTGTGTGGTCCGAAGGGACAGGAAGTGATAGAGGACCTCAAACGAGTATGAGTACAGGTAACTCAACCACTACGGTAGGGTCGTAGAGCAGTAGGTAGTCGGGGAAGGGTAGGACGGAAGTTAGAAAGGGTCATGGTCCCAGAAAAGGTTACTCAGCTGAGAAACGTGGTCCACCGGTTTATAACCTCAAAGTCGAAGTCATAGTCAGGAAACTTACTTATAAGGTCCAACTAAAGAAAATCCTAACTGACCAAACTGGAGGAACTACGGGTTTCCTGAGAGTTCTCGTAAGAGGTCGTGGTGTCAAGTTTTCGTAGTTAAGAAGTCGCAAGTCGGAAGGAATACCAGGTCGAGAGTGTAGGTATGTATTAATGACCTTTTTGGTATCGAAACCTACCTAGAACAGACGTTTCACTACAGAGACGAAAAATTACACGACAGATATAAGTTAAGTTCCCAAAGGAAACACACTCAAGAGTGATAAATATGAGACGCTGGTCGCGTGATTCGCGCCGCCTCTCCTCGACGTGGTGCAGGTTTCAGTCCCCGTCTTCGACCCTCCTGGGATGCGGGCTTCCCGCCCCCGGTTCTCCTCAATGGGGCACGGGTTCCAGTCCACGTCGCCGGCTCTCACGGTCCGACGTTACCGTGTCCTTGTCGCCTCTCCTCGATGGGGCGCAGACTCCATTCCCCGCTGCCGGTTCTCCTCGGTGTTGTCCAGACTTCGGTCCCTGTCGCCGGTTCTCCTCAGTGTTACGCAGGCTCCGGTCCCCGGCGCCGACCCTCCTCGTTGGGGTGCAGGTTCCTCGCCACCGACGCGACCACGTCCTCCCGGATCTCTTCGGTAGGGCGCAACTTCCAGTCCTTCCCGTTACCACTCCTCTATGGGGATTAGGTTCCATTCCTCGTCGCCGACGTGAAACGACCTCGTCGGCACTTCTCTGTAGGGTGGGTTCCATTCTCTTTGGGTTCATTCTACCATCTACAACGTTCTCCCGTAGTCTCCCGTCTGTGTTACTTTGGTATGAGTGTCTTTTGATCAGTAAGATTAGCGTGATCCTGGTGTCGGAACAGATTGAGTTACTTTGATTCGGTACTGACGCCCCGTTGGGTTCTACCCGCCCAGTACCACCTCTCTAGACTGTCTTACACCAGGTGACCTCTTCCCTTATCGTTTGGTGAAGTCATAAGAACGGAACTCTTTGGGTACTTGTCATACTTTTCCGTTTTAATATCCTATGACTTTCTCCTTAAGTGGTCCAGTCATCCACGAGTTGTACGATGACCTCTAGTCACCTCTTTATTGAGGTCTTTCTTACTTCCCTACTTCGGTTTCGTCTTTGTTATGGGTCGACACCTACACTGACCACTATCTTCGTTCCAGACTACGACATTTCTCGTTATAACGTATTTTTGAACCTTACAGTCCAGGTACTTAGTTCTGTTTAACCTTCACCAGTTTGTTCTCTACCGTTCTTACTTGTACCTGTAAGATCCTTAGTCGCTTGATTTTACCTGACCTTACCCACTTAAATTGAGTCTACTGGTAATATAGATGATGACACCCGTCCTTAGGGAGTCTTCTTTACCTCATCGGTAGTACCAGTTGTTCTCAGGCTTTATGTCATGAACCTACGTTAGTGTTTTTTTGGGTCTTACTAGAGACAAGCAAAGGTTCCGTTTGGTGAGTTATAGTACCATTAGGTTCAGATACGGGGTTGGTCATTGTGACTTCTTCGACTTCAACTTACCAAGATACTTCTGGATGTTCTGGAAAATGTTGATTGTGGGTTTTTTCTACAGGAAAAGTAATATCATTTGACCTTACGTTTTCATCCTTCAGTTCTTTGTGGACCTCATTGTCCGTTTAAACCGGAACCTCATGTCTTACTTCGTCCCGTTTCTGATTACCTCAAAACTGTTCTTTTACGTGACCAGAATCGTTTGTTGGAGAAGGTTGTTGTGTTCTCTTCTGAGATGTGTACCTATAGTGGTCTACCAGTTGTGGCTTTAACCTAACTAATATAAGAAACGTCGGTTTCTACCTCTTCGAGATATGTCAGTCGTTTTTGTTCTGGTCCTCGTCTGACACCGAGTCTAGTACTCGAGGAATAATGGTTTAAGTCTGAGTTTAACTTCTTTCATCCCCTTTGACGATCTGGTAAGTCTATACTGGGTTTAGTTTAGGGAATACTAATATGTCACCTTCACTCTTTATCTAAATTCCCGGATCTAGACTATCTATCTCACGGACTACTTGATACCTTACTCCAAGTAGTGTAACATGTCCTCTGTCCCTAGTTCTGGTAGGGGTACCTTTTGTTTACGTTTTTTCGTTTTACCGACAGACCCCTCCGGAATGTTTATCGACACTTTTCTTCTCTTCACTTTTCGGTTCCTCTTTTCCTTTCTAAATTCGTAGACTTACGTCTCAGGGTTTCTTATCGTGCTTGTCTATTCTTTCGGAAGGAGTCGCTAGTTACGTTTCTTTATCTCCTTTTGTTGTCTTACCCTTTCTGATCTCTAGAGAAGTTCTTTTAATCTCTATGGTTCCCTTGTAAAGTACGTTTCTGCTCGAGCTATTTCCTGTCTTTACCAGACCTGGATTGTCTTCGTCTTCTATAATTCTTCTCCACCGTTCTTATGTGTCTTTTTGACATGTTTTTTATAGAAGTACTGCTCCTATTAGTACTACCACACTAGTGAGTAGAGCTGGTCTGTAGGAGCTTACACTTCAGTTCACCCGGAATCTTTCGTAGTGATCCTTGTTTCGATCACCTCCACTACCTTAAGGTCAACTCGACAAAGTTTAGGACTTTCTACTACGACACTTTTACGACGTGAGTTATACGGTTGTTCAAAACTTTTGAGTCGTCACCGGTGTCCTGACCTTTTCCACACAAAAGTAAGGTTAGGGGTTCTTTGTTTTACGGTTTCTTACGAGTTTGATGACGTGTTAACGTGAGTAGAGTGTACGATCCTTTCATTAGGAGTTTTAAAAGGTTCGGTCCGAAGTCCTTATGTACTTGGCACTTGAAGGACTATAAGTTCGACCAAAATCGTTTTCGTCTCCTTGGTCTCTAATTTAACTGTTGTAGACGACCTAGTACCTTTTTCGTTCTCTCAAGGTCTTTTTGTAGATAAAGACGAAATAACTGATACGGTTTCGGAAACTGACACACCTAGTGTTATTTGACACCTTTTAAGACTCTCTCTACCCTTATGGTCTGGTGGACTGGACGGAGAACTCTTTAGACATACGTCCAGTCCTTCGTTGTCACTCTTGACCTGTATCTTGTTGTCTGACCAAGGTTTATCCTTTTCCTCATGTAGTTCCGACATATAACAGTGGGACGAATAAATATGTGTCTCATGTAGTACTCTTTGCGACCTGACCTTCTTCGTGTTCGACCTTAGTTATAACGGCCCTCTTTATAGTTATTGGACTCTATACGTCTACTGTGGTGGGAATACCGTCTTTCACTTCTCCTTGATTTTTCGGAGAACTACTTTCACTTTCTCCTCTAACTTTTTCAACCGAATTTCGAGTTGTAAGTCCTTTGTTTCTAGTACCGTAGACCAGGGTAGTGAAGTACCCTTTATCTACCCCTTTGTCACCTTTCACAGTCTGAAATAAAACCCCCCGAGGGTTAAGTGACGTCTACCACTGACGTCGGCACTTTAATTTTCTGTGAATGAGGAACCTTCTTTTCAATACTAGTTGCATCTTTCGTATAACTTTTCGTCTCTGTAATGGAACGGTTGATTCCAGGTAGATCAGTTCCGATACCAAAAAGGACACCAGTACATACCTACACTCTCAACCTGACACTTCTTCCGACTCGTGGTTTCTTAACTACGAAAACTTGACACCACAACCTCTTCGGAGAACTCTCAGGAAACCTGACGTTCCTCTAGGTTTGTCAGGTAGGATTTCCTCTAGTTGGGACCCTAAAGAAACCTTCCTTCCTACGATTTCGACTTTGACATCATGAACCCGGTGGAGTACACTTCTCGACTGAGTAACCTTTTCTGACCCTCCCTAACCCCCGTCCTCTTCTTCCCCTGCTGTCTCCTACTCTACCGTTCTACCGTAGTGGCTGAGTTACCTGAACTCAGACTCACTTGAGGCCCTCAACAACTATCTGTCCCTCCGAACCGCACGACGCTAACTATCCCAGTGTTTCTCAACCTGTGGTGACTCACTGACTTGACTTGACTTGACATAAGTAGTATCGAAAAGAAGGTTCCTTGCACGTAAAAATTTTAAAGTACCGACGTCAGTGGTAGACACCACTAAAACGTCGGGTTCTTTTATTTCAGACAGTAACAAAGTTAACAGAGGGGTAGATAAACGATACTTCACTCTGATTTACGGTAATAGAAGTTCAAAACTTACAACTCAAAATTCGGTCTAAAAAGTGAGAAAAGAAAATGAAAGTAGTTTTCATAGAAATCAAGGAGAAGTGAAAGATAGTATTCCACCACAGTAGACGTATAGACTCCAATAACTATAAAGAAGGTCGTCAGAAACAAGGTCGAACACGAAGTAGGTCCGGTGGAAAAGTGTACTACATGATGCGTATATTCAATTTATTCGTCCCACTGTTATACATCGGAACTGTATGAGGAAAGAGTTAAACCTTGGTCAGACAAAAGGGTACAGGTCAAGATTTACAACGAAGAACTGGACGTATATCTAAAGAGTCGTCCATCAAGTCCACCAGACCATAAGGGTAGAGAACTTCTTAAAAGGTGTCAAACAACACTAGGTGTGGTAGTTTCCGTATCAGTTGCTTCGTCTTCATCTACAAAAAGAAAGAAGACTTTAAGGGAACGAAAAGGAAAAAGATACTAGGTTGTCTACAAATGTCAAAATAGAGACCAAGGAAACGGAAAAGATTCAGGTAGAACATGTACACTTCAAAGAACAAAGTGTATAACAACTTCGGATCGAACTTCTTAAAACTCGTAATGGAACGATTGTATACTTTACTCGTGTTAACACCCCACCGAACGTGTAAAAAAACGTAACCGAAAAAAAACCCAACCTCACTTTTATATAGTCATGTACTGATCTTTCCCACTCTATCCATCTGACCTCGTAGAATTAATACCTCCCATTACCCTTCTCTATTTGGACCTTTCTACTTGACTGACGTCTACCAACGTTTAAACGTACCATTCCAGTTTACAAACTTAAATTAAACAATGGAATTTCTTTCAGTAACTCTTAAAACTCGGTTCACACTACCCTCCTTTAGTCTCGAGTCTATATCCTTTTATGTCCTTCTCGGGACCTAATTTAGAGAAATCTTGGAAACTTTGACGTAAAAATACACTAAGACACTATCAAAACCGTCTACTATATCTTCTCAACCTGATTATTTCCAGGAACGACGATAAGTTTACCGGGTCCCAACTTCCATCCTCACACACTCGAGGAAAGTCTCTCTCTTACGAAGTTTTCTTCAAAACGTCTTTTTATCTCCATTTGACTTTTGACGACCGTACCCTGACTTCCTCTCTCTTCGTCGGGTCCTCCAAAACTCAAGAAACCCGACCTAATACTGTGGTACCTTTTAACTTTCAAACTTTCTTTACACCATTTCCTACCGGGTAAAACTTTAAAACAAAGTCAATACAAGTAAGATTTATGACTAATCCGTACACGAATACTCTAGAACGTTTCACGTGAACTGAGTCCAAGATTTGCCTCTTCCGTCAACGTGGGGTGAGGTCATGAGAACGGACCTTTTAGGGTACGTGTCTCCTCGGACCATCCGACGTCAGGTAGCCCAGAGATCCTCAGTCTGTGCTGACTCGCTGAAGTGGAAGTGAAAAGTGAAAGTGTGTAACCTTTTCCTTTACCATTGGGTGAGGTCATAAGAACGGACCTCTTAGGGTCCCTACCCCCTCGGACCACCTGACGGCAGATACCTCACCGTGTCTCAGTCTGTGCTGACTTCCCTAAATCGTCGTCGTCGTCGTCCAAGATTTTACATGTGTGTCGATTGTTCTCTAGTAACTGGTCTGTACGTCTTGTGTCTCCCTCCCCAGACACTCCCTATTGACTCTACTTTCTACCAGGACCATTGATTAATTAGTCCCCGGTCCTTCATTCAATTCACTCTTAGTCTTAAGTTTTGAGTCAACGGACATAGGGACCGACTCGTATCTCGTTTTTCGTTTCCTTCATTTAAAATTATGTAATAATACGTTTCTTAAAACTCCCGTAATAAGGACACACCAGGAAAAACTTCGACACAGTACGCAGCGAAAAAGAATTTCTTATTAATTGTTTCAAAATCTTTGACCTTCTTTCAAGTGTAATCTTGATAATGTCTATCCTGACAACTCACTCCTTCTATAAACTTGGTCTAATCACTATTTCTGGTGTTACTCCACAATCCTAACATCTTTAAGAATCATTTCTCAGTCTAACTTTGATAAGACTATTTTTTTTTTTTTACCGGAGAATAGTCCTTTTATTCATAAGTAAAGTTGGTCGAGGTCCTAACTAATAAGTATCTATTTACGATCAAAATTAAAACACTACTAGTTTACCCTTTTACCACCCCTATGGAAACATACTCGTTAATACTATAGTAATAATAACATGTTAGGTCCCGGAAGGTTTTATTTCCATGCATACAGGTCCATAATAAAACACCTTGATCTTTTGAAGTAGAATACTCGTCACAAGGAAAATGAGACCGACCAGTAATAAATTATTAATATTACGATCTTTTACATCCTTTTACTATACATATAATGCTAATATTAATATACTTATATATTAATATATATTAAACTTTATCTTTTTTTAAGGTCGAAGTACTCAATATCTACCGTCAAAATTTTGAAGAACGAAGTTATCAAAGAAAATAAATTAAGTCACATAAGGTTTCCACGAAAAGTTCGTCTATCCTTTCCATTGTTGTAACTAATTATAGTATTACGCGACACGACACGAATCAACGAGTCAGTATAGGTTGAGAAACGTTTGGGTACCTGACAACGGGCGGTCCGAGGAGACAGGTACCGCTAAGAGATCCGTTCTTATGATCTCACCCAACGGTAAAGGAAGGGGTCCGCTAGAAGGGTTGGGTCCCTAGTTTGGGACCAGAGGACGTAACTTCTACCTATGAAATGGTGGACTCGGTGGTCTCTTCGAGGTATTTATATAAAATCATTTAGCTTTCAAATTTACGTTTAATGGAAAGAGGTTTTGTTTGTATAATGATTTTAGAGTTTACATACTATTATTTTTTTTTGAATACTTTAACTGTAATCGTTCTATGTCTCATCCTTTGGGACCTGAAAAAGAAAAGGCGGGTTGTTTGTCTTTCTAAGTCGTTTTTAAGTACCTGTTTAAGAGAACTCTTCAGGTCTTTAATTAATTTTCAAAGGACGAGGGTCTTCTTGTACTTTAGTGAGTGACTTCGGTTACTACTCTAAACCCCGTGGGAGATCTTAGGAATGGGAACCGTCCTTTGGTATATCAGTTCTTCTCTGGGTGATCGAGGGTCCAAAAGGGTCCACACCTTTCCGTAATTAAACACGTAGATCGTGGGTTGAAAAGACTCCCCAGAGGGGTCTCCTGACCTAAGACAGAACGGTCGGAGCTTCGAAAGTTCCATGACCGTGTCAGACTGTGCACCTCCTCTTTCCTCTACCGTCGACCCTAGTTATCTAAAAGGGGAGACGAGTCTCTCACTCTCCTACTGTTCGGTCGAGAGTCGAAGACTCCTTCTATCAACTAGGTACACAGTTTGTAGAGTGAAAAAGACCCCGACGGGTTTATCGATTGTAAAAATAGAAGACTCAGAGTCTCAAGATTATCGGTGGAATTATCAAGTGTCGTGAGTAGAGACCTACCGTATTAATACCCACTTAAATAAACATTACAAAAATATAAGAGGGTAACTAAAATACTAATATTTTTGGTGTTATGTAAACAATTTTCCTTACGTTATGTAGTACAGGTCCGTTTTCCCTCTCAAAAACAAAACGTAAATATAATAAAGTCAAAAGATTAAGAAACCCATACATACACGTAGTTCTATTGTACTTGAGCAAAGTAAAATATTCAATAAGAATAATATGACACCCATAGAAACGGGTTCTTTTACCATCTCCACTCCAAGAGAAACATAAATGTAGACACTATCTTTAATTTTTGGTAAATTTACTAGGGACCAAGTGATACTAATAACCAACTCATAACCTCATGTTACAAACACTTAGAATCAGAAAGAGATGTCTCCTACAAGGAGTAATATGTCTCGTTTAATTAGACACGTTTTAGGGTAAACTACACTGAGATTAACTTTCGTAGGTTTTCGTTATTTGATTCCTGGATTTTTATAATGACAGTATAAATTATTTTACATAAAATAATTCGTTGATACTTATTTATGTTACTTAATTATTATTGAGAAAACTTATTATTATAAAATAGTGAAAAATCGGAGGTTCAAAAAAAAAAGACAATCGCTATTTTTCTGGTAAGAAATGAAAACTGGAAAACCATTAGTCCCGTACGACTATCTTGAAACGGTGGTTTGCACCTCCTTTTAGGTGTGGTGTGGTCACTCTAAAGAATATTTTAATCGACCCATTGTAATCTCCGAATTTTAATTAACCGTATAACCCCTGACAAAGAGAAACGTAGACGTATGAGTCAAAACATATTCATAACTCCCTGAAATTCCGTGAGCTGAACGAAAGACTCTCAAGAGTACCATACTCTTAATGAGTAATGAGGACTCAATGACGAACTAGTAGTCACATCTTTACCTGTCGACAGGTTCCTTCTAAATACGTACTAGTAAGTTTAACCATAACTAGAACAGTAAAATCTTTTCATCTCTGATACAAACAAGACAGAAGGATACGATAAAGATTTTCATAGGTCACCAAATGTGATTACCGTTTGGTTTATGATTGGTTCTGGTAATAGGGTTTGTGGGACTATAATATCCCGACTTCAATCAGTTTATATCTGTATCGAGTTAAAAATCCTGGAGGTTGTCTGAAATCGTGTGTTGTCCGACTATCAAATTACTATTTTGTAATCTCTATTCAAGTCTAATTATATGTCTATAATTGTGAAATCCTCTGGAACTTACGTTGTACAACGTTGTCAAAATATGATTCTCTCAGTATTTTAAAGAAATCTTCTGTCCGTAAATAATATTTACCTAATTAAACTTCGTGTATTAATTTAAGGAACGGTTCACCGTTTATCGGTCAGTCTCCATCTCGTACGAAAGATTGGAAGAAAAGAGGAATCAGTGGGTACTCTCACTGAAAGTTTGAACACTCATGGTGTCAAAGTGTAAAATAATCGTAATACACAGTCTTATGTTTAAGACCATAATGTCTGAGGTCAAAAGGATATAAAATTCACTCGAATACATTATTTTTAATAAATTATTAAAAACGTACAACTTTATGATAGAAATTTTCGTCTCAATTTATGATCCTTAGTCTACTAATGTCGGATGTAGTTAACACAATTCCAATTTAAATTTTTCAACGATATTTAAAGTACTGTACTTTTTATGATTAAGACACTAAAGTAGATTCTTAAACGGAACTAAATGTATTAAAGTTAAAAATGGAATGAACGGGACTAGAAATAAAACAACAAACCGTCTCTAAGAGTCAGGACCACTTAGTTGTATAATTATAGTAATTCAATAACTTCTGTTTTCGTAAAAGTGGAGAAATAGGACTAAATGGAGATGGTGTGAATGTTTATACACTTTCACTTTCACAATCGGACAGTCAACACAAGGTGAGAAACACTGGGGTACCTGACATCAGACTCAAGGAGACAGGGACTCTAAGGGGTCCGTTCTTATAACTTCACCCATTGATAAGAGAAAAGGTCCCCTAGAAGAACTGGGTCCCTGACTTGGACCCAGAGGAAGAACCATCCGTCTAGAAAATACTGGACTCGGTGGTCCCTTCAAGTGTAATGACTGAATTTATGTAGTCCCTCTAAAACTCATATATCTACCTTAAAATTGTACGTATTAAATAAACCGAACACTTACGTCTCAATTTACGTACCATTAGTATTATAGTAGTTAGTATTTACATATGTGGTAAGGGTCCCTTGTAACTAAACCTGTGACTTTAACTTTCTACGACTAAAATCTTCTATGTGCTTAGTAAAAGTCACTATTTATATATGAATAGATGGAAAATTATAACTTTCTTTTAAATATTTGTGTAATAATTCTTGATTTGACGTACGTAATTTCATTAACAAAGACTTAATCTGGATTTTTTCCTTTTAGAACTTTCTAGAATCCAAAACCTCTAAATTGATCATTCCTAAATATATTTGGATTATTTGAGGATTCGTACTGTAATGTACCGGCCGTTTGAAGAGAAAGAGATCTCTTACAATGTTTCCTGTAAGTAATAGATAATTACCACAGTTTAGGGATCACTTCAACTTCGACAAAGGGACTTTGTTCCTTTAATAAAGATTTAATGTATTAAATCTAAATCTTATTTTACAAGATAAGTGAATCATGGATAGAATTTATAAATAAAATTTTGTTTTGTAATATTTTATTGATTTATCTTAAAATTTTGTCTATAATAACTTACAGTTTTGTTAAACCATTGAAACAAAAATGGTAATATATGAAAAGTAAAAATAAAGATTTGTCATCTTTTTTTATTTTGTAAAAAATGACGATGATTTAATAAAGTTCCTAACTATGTCCATAAAGAGTTTGACACAAGGGTCCTTGTAAACAACAACACTGACGAATATACATACAAAAAAAATTCACAGAACATTATTTTAACTTCTTACGGTTTAACCTTTCCCAAAACCTAAGTCTTAAAGATCTGACGGTGATACTAATACGGCTGTTTCCACGTATATCAGTTTCGATACCAAAAAGTCGTAAGAACCAACCTACACTTTCAACCTGGTATTTCTTCCGACTCGTGACTTGTTGACTACGAAAGCTTAACACCACGACCTCTTCTGGGAACTCTTAGAGAACCCGTCGTTCCTCTAGTTCAGTCAATTAAGATTTCTTTTGGTAGGGATTAATAAGCTACCTTCCTGACAACGACTCCGACTTCAAGGTTGTGAAACCGGTGGACTATACCACGACTGAGTGACCTTTACTTGAATTACAACCCTTTCCAACTTCTGTTTTCCTCTTCCCCCGTCGTCTCCTACTCTGCCAATCTATCGTATTGACTGAGACACCTGTGCTTGAACTCGTTTGAGGTCCTCTGTCATTTTCTACCCCTCGAACCCCACCACACGTACCGAATTCGTGGTCCGTAGTTTTTTCCTCTTCCTGTGAAGTCTTCTACGGTGACACCATCTGTTACTGTTGGGTCTGTTCTACGGGGGACACGGGGTCCCCGGAACTCACTAAATTCAACGAAAAGATATTGTCCGACCCTACCTTCGGGGTGAGTCTTTAATGCGAATCACTTCCTTTCATATCTTTTAACGTAAGGAACGTGTAAACTCAGACACTGAACTTTAAATAAAACTAATATCCTCGTGTAAAAACCTAATCCTAAGGAATCTTATATGAAATCTTTCGTCATTAGTTCAATTAATTAAGGACCGAGTGTAGGTATGTACTGGTGACTTTTTTGGTATCGGAACTGGTCTTCCTAGAATCAGCCGTTTCATTACAGAGACGAAAACTTATACGATAGATCTAACCAGTATTGAAAAGAAGGTTCCTCATTCACAGAAAATTAAAGTACCGACGTCAGTGGTAGACGTCACTAAAACCTCAGGGGTTTTTATTTCAGAAATTACATTTATTTATCATGGATCGTTCTTTACTTCTTTTTTTAATTTGTCTACCTTTTATTTATATTGAAAGTCGTTAAGTGTCCTAAATTTTAAACTCCGTTTTCACTTTCACCATCACCGAGTCAGTTCAGGATGAGGACATCGGGGGTCCAGAGGAGACAGGTACCCTATGAGGTCCGTTTTTATAACCTCACATATCGGTGAAAAAAGAGGTCCCCTAGAAGGGATACGTCCCCAATTTAGACCTAGAGGGTGTAACGTCCGTCTAAGAAATGATAGACTCGGTGGTCCCACTTAACGATTAATAGTTCAAGTTAAAGAAGAGAAAGATCTCAAGTTACAGATTTCAATATATTAGAGAAACTCAAACCAATTTGAGTCATATCGTGAAAATCTACGTAATATACAGAAAAACGTCCCAATTATTACAGGTAAAAATAATAACTCATCGTAAAATAAAATACTTACCAGCCTTACGAATTTCATGGCGTGTTAACGTGAGTAGAGTGTACGATCATTTCATTACGAGTCTTAGGAGGTTCGGTCCGAAGTCGTTATGAACTTGGCACTTGAGGGACTACAAGTTCGACCAAAATCTTTTCCGTCTCCTCGGTCTCTAGTTTAACGGTTGTAGGCGACCTAGTACCTATTTCGTTCTCTCAAGGTCTTTTTGTAGATAAAGACGAAATAACTGATACGGTTTCGCAAACTGACACACCTAGTGTTAGTTGACACCTTTTAAGACTTTCTCTACCCTTATGGTCTGGTGGACTGGACGGAGAACTCTTTAGACATACGTCCAGTCCTTCGTTGTCAATCTTGACCTGTACCTTGTTGTCTGACCAAGGTTTATCCTTTTCCTCATGTAGTTCAGACATATAACAGTGGGACGAATAAGTGGAATATACGTCTCATGTAGAACTCTTTGGGACCTGACCTTCTTCGTGTTCGACCTTAGTTCTACGGCCCTCTTTATAGTTATTGGACTCTATACGTCTACTGTGGTGGGAATGCCGTCTTTCACTTCTCCTTGATTTTTCGGAGAACTACTTTCACTTTCTCCTCTCACTTTTTCAACCGAATTTCGAGTTGTAAGTCTTTTGCTTCTAGTACCGTAGGCCAGGGTAGTGAAGTACCCGTTATCTACCCCTTTGTCACCTTTGTCACAGTCTGAAATAAAAAAACCCGAGGTTTTAGTGATGTCTACCACTGACGTCGGTACTTTAATTTTCGGTGAATGAGGAACCTTCTTTTTAATACTTTTGGATCTATCATATAAGTTTTCGTCTCTATAATGAAACGGCTGATCCCTGGCAGATCAGTTCCGATACCAAAAAGGACACCAGTACATACCTACACTCTCAACCTGACACTTCTTCCGACTCGTGGCTTCTTAACTACGAAAACTTCACACCACAACCTCTTCTGAGAACTCTCAGGGAACCTGACGTTCCTCTAGGTTGGTCAGGTAGGACTTCCTCTAGTTGGCACCCTAAAGAAACCTTCCTTATTACGATTTCGACTTCGAGGTCATGAAACCGGTGGAGTACACTTCTCAACTGAGTAACCTTTTCTGAGACTACGACTCTCCCTAACCCTCGTCCTCCTCTTCCCCTGTTGTCTCCTACTCCACCGACCTACCGTAGTGACTGAGCTACCTGTACTCAAACTCACTTGAGGCCCTCAACCACTACCTGTCCCTCTGGACCACACGACGCTAAGTACCCCAGGGTTTCTCAGCCTGTACTGACTCACTGACTTGACTTGACTTGACTATGGTACAGGTAAATGTTCAATTATATTCTCTAGTTTAACGGTCGAAGACAACCTAGTAGTTTTTTTGTTTTCTTAAGGTCTTTTTATACATGAAGACGACATAACTAATATGTTTTCGGGAACTGCCACATCTAGTGTTGTTTGACACTTTTAAGAAGTCCTCTACCCTTAGGTCTGGTGGACTGGACGGAGAACTCTTTAGACATACGTCCAGTCCGTCGTTGTCAATCTTGATCTGTACCTTGTTGTCTGAGCAAGGTTTATTCCTTTCCTTATGTAGTTCCGACATATAATAGTGGGACAAATAAATTGAATGTACGTCGTATGTAGTACGCCTTACGGCCCGACCAACTTCGTGTTCGACTTTAGTTCTAACAGCCCTCTTTATAGCTCTTGGAGTCTATACGTCTATTATGGTAGGAATACCGTCTTTGACTTTTCCCTGATTTCTCGGAGATCTTTCACTTTCTCCTCTCACTTTTTCAACCGAATTTCGAGTTGTAAGTCTTTTGATTCTAGTACCGGAGACCAGGGTAGTGAAGTTCAGTTTATCTACCCCTTTGTTACCTTTGTCACTGTGTCAAAGAAAAGAACCCGAGGCTTTAGTGACCTCCACCACTGACGTCGGTACTTTAATTTTCTGCGAACGAGGAACCTTCTTTTGGATACTGATAGGATCTATCGTATAATTTTCCGTCTCTGTAATGAAACGACTGTTTCAAGGTAGATCAGTTTCGATACCAAAAAGGTAACAGTACATACCTATACTCTCAACTCACGGTTTCTTAACTACGAAACCTCGACACCACAACCTCTTCTGAGAGCTCTCAGGGAACTTGACGTTCCTCTAGGTTGGTCAGGTAGGATTTCCTTTAGTCACGACTTATAAGTAATCTTCCTGATTACGACTTCGACTTTAAGGTTATGAAACCGGTGGACTACACTTCTTGACTGAGGGACCTTTTCTGGGACTACGACCCTTTCTGACTTTGGTCCTCCTCTTCCCCTACTGTCTCCTACTCTGCTAACCTACCATAGTTGTTGAGCTACCTGTACTCAAACTCGTTCGAGGTCCTCAAACACTACCTGTCCCTTTAGACCTTACGACATCAATGATCCCCAGTGTTTCTTAGTCTGTACTGACTCTCTGACTTGACTTGACTATACGCACAAAGACGTTAATAAAGAAGGAGTTATAAAATGTCTTAAGTACGTTCAGATCCCCAAAGAAACGTATATAAAAGGTGATACTTTAGTTAACAGTTATTTATTATGTCGGCAAACCTAAAAGATAAAGTTCAGTTAAGATCATTAAAAAAAGAACATGAGTCGAACGGTTAAAGAACATCTAACAACTTAAATAACTGTAATCAAAAAACATTATAAGGGAGAAAGACCATCACAGAATCCTAAACACTTAGAGAAGAACATAAGGACTATAATTCTTAAGTCCAGAAATAAAAAAACTATTACTAGAATTGACTCCATATATTTATAGATTATAAAAGTCTCATAAATGTAAAACCAAAATAACTAAAAAAAGTGATAAAAAAAAGACAAACATGAAAACAAAAGATAAAATAATTCAAGATATAACAGAAAAAAAGATGAATAAACCTAAATTAAACGAAGATAAGAAGATCAAGGAGTATTATCTAAAAATTTATTATCTAAAATCTAGAATTAAAGACCTTCTTCTTAAACTTTGTTTTGTATAACCCTGAAGTGACCACCAGGTCACCAATTCTGAGACACTAAGTTACATCCGTAGAATCCAAACTAGGGAGTTGTCCATTGATCTAGGGTGTACGATGATGATTGTGAACCGTATCGGTTTATTTATTATTTTATTTTGATCTGTATAAAAAGATCAACGACAACGTTGTCGGAGGGTATCTATAGCTATACGACAAAAATAAAAGTGAGTTAAGTTCTATAAAAGAATTAATAGAACACTAAAGAAAGAATTGGATACTAAAGATAAGTCTAAATTACAAACTCACTTTTATAAACTTTTAAATTTTTTATAGAGAGACATCGGTTAAATATTGAGTTACTAAAACATCAGACATAATACCAGTACAAAAAAGATATAATAAAGTTATAAAACCCTTAATAGTTCTAAAAAGTTAAGACAACTTTCCATGTAAAAATGTTCATTTTTACATTTTTACATATAATGTGATATCAACCCAACAACATTAGTCAAGTCCAGTCAGTGAGTTAGTACAGACTGAAAAACGCTGGGGTACTTGGTGTTGTGTGGTCTGAGGGACAGGGAGTGGTTGAGGGCCTCAAGTGAGTTTGAGTACAGGTAACTCAGAAACTACAGTAGGTTGGTAGGGGAGTAGACAGTAGGGGAAGAGGACGGGAGTTAGAAAGGGTCGTAGTGCCAGAAAAGTTTACTCAGTCGGGAAACGTAGTCTACCGATTTCATGACCTCAGTGGAAGTTGTAGTCAGGAAAGTTACTTGTGAGTCCTGACTAGAGGAAATCCTACCTGACCAACCTAGAGGAATGTCAGGTTCCCTGAGAGTTTAAGAGGTTTTGGTGTCAAGTTTTCGTCGTTAAGAAGCCGAGAGTCGAAAGAAATATCAGGTTGAGAGCGTAGGTATGTACTGGTGACCTTTTTGGTATCGGAACTGATCTACCTGGAAACAACCGTTTCATTACAGAGACGGAAAATTATGCGACAGATCCCACCAGTATTGAAAGGAAGGTTCCTCATTCGCAGAAAATTAAAGTACCGATGTCAGTGGTAGACGTCACTAGAACCTCGGGTTTTTATAGTTCAGTCGGTGACAAAGGTGACAAAGGGGTAGGCAAACGGTACTTCACTACCCTGGTCTACGGTACTAGAAGCAAAAGACTTACAACTCGAAATTCGGTTGAAAAAGTGAGAGGAGAAAAAGTGAAAGTAGTTCTCCTTGAAATCAAGAAGAAGTGAAAGACGGTATTCCCACCACAGTAGATGTATAGAGTCCAATAACTATAAAGAGGACCGTTAGAACTAAGGTCGAACACGAAGTAAGTCGCGTCGCAAAGAGTACTACATGAGACGTAATTCAATTTATTCGTGCCACTGTGACATGTCGGAACTACATAAGGAAAAGGACAAACCTTGGTCAGACAATAAGGTACAAGTCACGATTGACAACGAAGGACCGTCCGTATGTCCAAAGAGTTCTCCGTCCAGTCCACCAGACCATAAGGGTAGAGAGTCTTAAAAGGTGTCAAATAACACTAGGTGTGTCAGTTTCCGAAACTACATCAGTTATTTCGTCTTTATCTACAAAAAGACCTTGAGAGAACGAAAAAGGTACTCGGTCGTCTACAACCGTTAAACTAGAGACCAAGGAGACGAAAAAGATTTTGGTCGAACTTGTAGACCTTCAAGTGCCAAGTGCATAAGGACTTCGGACCGAACCTCTTAAAACTCGTAACGAAATGATCGCACACTCTACTCACGTTAACACGCCATCAGACTCGTAACAAACCGTAACGGAAAGAAACCCTAACCTTACTTTTGCCTGGAAAAGGTCAGGACACCGGTGACGACTCAAAAGGTTTAAACGACCGTATAACTCACGTCGTGAAAGTGTCGTAGTAGAAAGTACTAAACTTTCTCGAGTTGACCTTAAGGCAGTGGAGGTGATCGAAACAAGCATCACTACGAAAGATGCCGGGTGAGCTGAAGTGTAAGGTCCTACAGACCGAGATCCACTCACTAGTGTGGTAGCACCAATAGACCCAGTACTTCTAGAAAAAAACATGTTGAAAAGACACATAAGAACGGTGTAGAATTATAGGAGACGAAGACAGTCCAGGTATGGTAAAGAAAGGAAATAACTCGGGTAGAAACGTACTTTATAAGGGAACCATAGAGACTAAAAGAACTGTTCTAGAGATCAGAAAGGGTAAGACAACAAAAGGAAACGTAACTAGTGACTCCTTCCGAAAGAATATAAAGAAACGATAAGAAACCTTGAGACGTAAGTCTACGAATATAGAAAGGAAAAGAGACAACAAAAAACGATGAGAAGAAAAGTGTCGATAAACATTGTAGAGGAGTTTGTCGGTAAAACGAAAAAACGTAAAGAAAAAGAACCCCTACCAGAACTAGGGACAGAGGACATGTTACAGCACTTGGAGGCAGGTATCAAGGAGTCCATCAGACAGATAGTCTAGATCGGGGAATTTAGATAAAGAGTGAAGGTGACATATTAGTATTCCCTAAACTAAATCCAATATGGACTTACCAGATCGCCAAAAGGGATGAAAGAAGTTAAATTCAGACTTAAACCGGTAATCCTCAAGAACTAGACACGGTGTTAGTCGAGGGTCAGAACAAAAACGACTGACACATCTCGAAGAGGTAGAAACCGACGTTTCTTATTTTAGTTAGACTAAAGTCACAACCGGTAGACCACTACAGGTACACATCTCAGAAGAGAACACAACAACCTTCTCCCACAAACGATACTGGTCACACAAGAGAACCGTTTTGAGATAATCGGAAACGGGACAAAGTAAGACGTAAGGTTCCGGTTCAAACGGACAATGAGGTCCCCGAAGGGACCACCGAGTCTGCCATTTCGCAGACGGACGTCACGCCCTCTAGATCCAAGCTAGGGACACCACCCTTCCAGGGGACGTCTTCTTTTACCGTTGGGTGAGGTCATGAGAACGGACCTTTTAAGGTACCTGACTCCTCGGACCATCCGATGTCAGGTATCCCAGCGTTTCTCAACCTGTACTAACTCACTGAAGTGAAAGATCCACAAAGAACTGAAAAGAAGGAAAGAAAACGTAAGGTCAGGGGATATTACTTTTCCTGTAGAATAAACCCATAATCAAGATTTTACAGAACATTCAGAGGAATCTTGGTAAGTTGAAGTCGAAGAAGTCGTAATAACCAACCCCGTATCTGAACCTAATGGCACTATGACTTACCAAATGGAACCTTTCCTTGTCTCTAGTAAGACAGTAAAAACTCTAACGTATGTTCATGACATAAAGTCTCAACAACAAAATTATTTAATGGTGTTTGACCTACCGAATTTCGTTTGTTTACATAAGAGAGTGGTAAGTTCTTACGATCTTCAGACTTTAGTCCATAAACGTGTCAACCAAAAAAGAAGACAGAATAGAACTAAGTAATTAAGGAAAAAGGGGATCTATGTTGGTTTGATAGTTTTGAATGTGTGAATTTTTTTCGTTGAGTCGATGTAAGAGTACTCAGGTATTAGGACAAGTAGTCAACGAAGGTGAAGAGACAAAGAGATAGTTCTTTCTAAGGAGGTTTCCATTAAATGTGAGAGAAACAGATAAAGGAGAAGTGAGTAAAAGGAAACCTAAATCAGGTTAGTCTGAAAATAGAAATGGTACGATGACTTTGTTGAAAACGATTCAATGGCTATTGGGGTTTTAACGGTACAGATTAGATTAGGTCCTAACAGATCAAAGTAGAGACGAGAGCACCATGTGTAGGTAAACAGTCTTAAACCACGTTAACTAGTCGGAGAAAAAGGAAGTGAACCAGGACTCAGTAATAAGAAATCCGAGGATGGAGTGACGTTATACAAAGATAACTAGAGGAAAAACCAAAGTATACAGGAGGGGTTTGAAAGTAGGAATCCCACGAGATACCAAATCGAGAACTTGAAGAAGAGATTTGAGTGACAGATTTAACATAGTAGGAGTAAATACTGACACTTAAAACAGATGTACCACAACTTAAGGTTTAATTATAGAGTTTCTGACTGATAAGACCCTCAAGGTCTGAATAAATTTGGACTGATAGGTTTCCTAAGTAAACCCACATATTATTTCTCAAACTTTGGTTTCATGATTACAACGAGGACAGTAAAATAGTAGAGTCTTTACCATCAAGATGTAACGATTGAGAACTCTGTTTTGTAGACCCTTTATAGGAACTACAAAGAGAAAAGAAGTGTTAGATGAATTATATAGTCTTTTAGGTATACCAAGATGAATGTTTTATATGGAGTTTGGATAGAGGAACGAAGACTACGACGATAAGACCTAGTGTGAGGACATTAAAGAGAAGAAATTTACTTTGTCCCGGATTGAACAAAGGCGCAGAGAAAATATAAAGGAACTGGTGATAAAAGGTGTGATTTGTCTCTATGTGGAACTTTTACCTTAGTAATAAAATAAAATAACCAAGTTATGGAAGGGAGGATTAAGTGTCATTTTAGGGTTAAACCATATGACCGACGGAAAACAAGAGGAGACAGTAACGAAGGGAAATTAACGAAGAGAGATGGATGTGAGTGGAGGAACTATAAAAGTTTGTATAAGAGAGGAGGCTTATGGACTATAAGAGATACGACCGGAATAATTCATGTGTCATTTGTTATAGATCAATTTCCTTCTTTGACTCTATTAACCTAATACATTAAATCGATCATTTTATGTAGTTCAAATTCCATCTTACTCCTAATTTTACAATAGAAAAAAAGGTGTCCCAAAAAATTAAAAAAAGGAGATGAAAAGATCTGAAATTTTAAGTTTGTTACTTTCGTGGAAGTGTCATCTTTGTACAAGACACAAGTCTGTCTACACCCGAAGTAATAAAAAAAAAAAAAATGAAAGATTGATTAGGATAGAACATTGAATAAAAGTTTGTGATAGACATATTAAACTCATAACTTATCATATAGAATACATTAGTACTTACAATAACCTCTAGAACTTTTTCTAAAGAGGACTAACATCCTTCTTTAAATTTAACACGATCAAAGTATAAGTTTGTTAGTCATTGTTGTTTCGTTAGATAGATTTCAAAATGAGTCTTTTCATGAGTTTTTCTTTTATACATACATAATGAATGGTGCACCTAATTTTTATTTGTGTAAGTCTTACTGATGGGATTAAAACAGTACACTTGATACTTTACAAAATAAGAAATAGAAGATATTTTTCAATCGTTACTTCGAGACCGGTAAACCTACCACGGTGTCAATAAAGTGACTTGTTAAGAGGGATTAAGGTATAACGGGGGACTTTCTTTGTTTAATATAAAGTCATTCTTGCTTTATCGAGGTGAGACGGAACTAAGACGGTATTAAGTTAAAACAGACGACCGACGAGGTCAGGTGGGGACTGACTACCATCCTTCGTTGTATACCGTTATAACTCTCTCAAATATTTTCTTTAGACGATTACCGTTGTTTGTTTATTTGTTAGTCCTTCTAGGTCGTCAGTCCTTCTTAATTATTTCGACCGTTTACGAACCAATCATCTCGACGAGTGTCACTCGTTTCGGTTCACAGACGTACATAGAACCAACTCGAAAAAGAGTAGTCCGTTTCGTATAATTAAAGGTCCCGAGACGACTTAAATTATATCAAAGTTTATATTCATGAAGTAATGATTCCAGAAGGTATAAAGAACTTGAGACCACTAAAAGGTTTTAACTTGGAGGTTTTGGGTTCATCCATTTGAAACTATTAGAAACGTCTTATGTTTTAGATTAATAAAGACTCAATGTTAAGTTTGTTTATTTGGTGGGTGGTTTGTTTTGTTTTCTATGGTTTGTTGTCGTTGTGGTTTCGTACGTCTGAAAAGGTTTTATACCAATCTCAAACACAGAAAATACAGAATGATTGTTATTCTTCAAAATCCGAAGATCCTACCAAACTACATGTCATTTTTTGTTCACATACGAAACTTTTGATTAAACGAATATGACTTGGTCAACGATTCAGGGAGAAAATCACTTTTCACGAGAGAATTGATAAAAAAGGTAAGGAGAATAGTATTATGAGTCATTTTATACTTTTTAAAAGATTAGTTCCTTATGTTCGTTTGATTCCTTTTACAACTGTAATATCTTCTCATCTAAAAGGACGAAACCAATACACGGAAACTAAAGTGAAACAGATTCAGAAGATCTGAAATGTCAACTTCTTTTGACGAACGGAAAACCTGGGTTTAATCTTAAAAACAGAGTTTGTACGATAAATCAAGGTAGAGGAAAAATTTAACACTACGAATCGGACTATATCAAGAAACCTTACGTTTTAACAAACAAGTTGAAAGATCCAAAAATTACATCAAAACTCAGATAAATCTTACTAGTCAGAAGTTAAAATATGAAGTCACTGATATAAGTTGTGAGAAAGACAGAAATTCTATACTCCAACGGAGGAGACAATTACTATTTCCTTGTCTGATAGTCACCCAGAGTTTGAAGGAAGTCTCCAATTAGTTGTTCCCCTTAAATTATGTCGTCGTTGTTGTGGTTAATTTTTTATCGTTGTTGTTGACTCGAGATCTATTCATCATCATCTGAAATGTGTTCTATTTTAACATTAGAAACTCTGACTTTAGGTCTATTGTCGTGAATAAAAATTCAGAGGTCCCCTAAGTTCCCAATTTTGTGTCGGTCCCAACTTCGGTGACGTAACCTCTAATGTCGGTTTCGAGATGTAGGGAAAAACACAGACACTACTCCTTAGAGTCTCAAATCCAGAAAAGTTCGAAGAGAGTCACGTTATGTCCTTCGAGCTTTAAAGGATCCTGGCTGCTGGGTTAAACCTGAAGGAGTTCAATCAACAAGGGGTAAGAGTAATTCTTTTCAGTCCGTTGAATGGTCGTAAGTATCCTTAAGGACGTGTTTACAAGGTCTCAAAACCGGAGTCCTCTAGACCTCGGAAGTTGACTCGGTAAACTTGGAACCTTCTGCGAATTAAGACATACTGTAAGGTAGAGTTAAAAGAGGTTATATTTAACATAGAGTCTGAGGAGGTAAGTAGTTGTAAGGTGATGTGAGAGTAGTACATAAAGTAGTCGTTGTACTATTTGACAGTTCAGTATACAAAACTCCCTTCTTTCTGGGTAAACACTTAAGATAAAAACAAAAAAAAGACTTTACATACAAGTTCGAGATATATTCTCTATCGTCACGGATGAGGAACCCGAACGAAGTTCCTGGTACGTTTCATTACACACACCTTACGAATCATATCCCAAACTATGGAATTTCGATGAAGGAACAGATTAGACGATGTAAGAACATATGGAAGTTCTTATATCCGGGAAACCTTTGATTGAAGGTGGTAAGACTTAAAGGGGAGTTCATTCGAGAAGTACCAGGGTTGACGGTGGGTTTAGTTTTAAAAGAGACTTTAACTATATTCGACCACCAGAAGGATTTTGCTCTAAGAGTTCGAGGGTGAAGAAGATATAATAAAAACATAATGTCGAGGAACTTACTTCTATATTCGTATAATCTTTCAAATACTAAGTTTTTTTATTACGGTAACACTAATAATTTGTACATCACTGGTGAATCAGAAGATACGTTTCTCCTCCACACTGAACGTTAGATCATTCACCTGGTCCCTGAGTTCACGACATTTACCAGTCGTCAGTCTACGTCGAACACCAACGTTACAATGACTAATATAAGACGAATTTTGGATTTACACGAAAGAAAGGTACTGACGTAAACTTATCTAAAGGATTGGTCGATCTCTTTAGGAATAACAACACATAAATTACATTACGACACCTAAATACATGAAGATTGAGAATTTTTCGAGGTGTCTAAGTAAAGATCTACTTATTCTGTTAATACCCATCTATACCGAACAGGATGAGGTACTATACATGGTAGGTCTTTCCACCCGGTTCCCTCCGTCTCCTACGAAACCGTTTAGAGGAGGTGTCCCTCAGTAAGACGTTACTCATCTTTTCAGTTGAGATGTAACTGAGTCTTTTGAATGTCAATCCAAACCATAAAGGCAATGGACCGTTACTACTGAGTTTAGTCAATTGAGAGTCCCTGTCTATAAAGAGTAGACATTCGTAAGTACACAACACATAGAACACCGGATTTAAGGTGATCTGTGATATCTCATATCTATATTTCGAATTCTTGAAATACCAAAGTGACTTTCTAGAAGTCTGTTTCAGTACTTCTTGTTTCCTTTTATAATATAATAAACCGACATCTTATTCGTAATAATTTTGTGATATTTCCCTCGTTTTAATAACGATCGACGACATCAGTCACTACTAGGTACATGGCGATGTTTTGTGACAACTTTCTTCAACTTCTTTCACAATCATACGTGATATTCCCGGAGGGACCACCGAGTCTTCCATTTCTTAAACGTAATATTTCACGTACTCACGAGTCAGTGAGTCAGCAAAGACTAATACTGGGGTACCTGACATCGGGTGATCTGAGGAGACAGGCATCCTAAATGGTCCGTTTTTATGACCTCGTCCAACGGTAAAGGAAGAAGTTCCCGAGAAGGGTTGGATCTCTAACTTGAGTACAGAGGAACGTCGACCTAAGAAATCGTGACTCGGGTAATGTTTCATATCTACAAGTTTCATTTTGTATTCTAGAAACATTTCCAGTAGTATAGTAATTTATGACAATAAGAAACTTTGGTCTTTAGGTAACGACTCTAAAAATACAATCTAGGTGTCAATAAAGGAAACTTAACTTTTGTATACTCAGTTAAGTGGTTACTCGATCACACTAAAATAATAGACTTTATTAGCGGACCTTTCGTCCACCGAAAATACCCGAAATACCAGAGAAGGTCATAATACACTACACGAAAGTAATAAGTGAAGGACAATGGTGGTTAGGTAGATCTAAGACAAAGAAACCACATTTTAAAAAATAGAAGGGGTAATTTGGCGTTTCCAGTGAACTGTTGTTTGAAAACCTGTTATGGGTTTATGGTAAGGTCCGTTTGATGGTTGTAATACCCTTTTCGTGACTCCTACACATCTAGGAAGTAGTGTCCGTTTCAGTCTATACACTATCTTAGCCATTATCAATACGTAAATGTATCTTAGAATTTACGACATTTAAATACTCGGAACGTTTGAAATGGACAGTACTTCCACTTCTTGTTTGATTTTGTATCGTTGATATGAAACCGTGTGTCCCCAAACTATCTGAGTTCACAATATAAATTAACTTTTACATTCTCTTACAATTCATCCTTCTCACGTTAATACACTTGACCTTACCACGGTCCGGAGATAAGGTAGGAGCCCCGTAATACCTGAGGGTTCTTCACTGGTCTAACAGTCATGATTCCGAATACACACTTCCTGTGGTGTCCTCGTTGACCAGTGACCCCTGTGAATATTTCACTCTCACCCCTAGAATGAAGAATATCACTTTGTCGGGAACAGATCTACTGTCGTGTCAGTATCCCACTCCACTGGATCTCCTTCCAAGGAACGTACTCGTGAAAAAAGACAAAATTAGAAAACAATTTTTAGAGTCTCGACTTAAACGTTTACCCCAATTTGAAATGTCACTTAATAATGGGTTTATCACTATTAGGATACATCCTAATTCCTATCTTAACACTGCTTGATTGGTGAAGTTTACTTGGTGTGTATAAAGGTTGATCGACGTACATAAAATTTCCGATTAATGAGTCCCCTCTCTGATCCATTTAAATATAATACAAAACCTCAACTTCTTTTATGTGTATTTTCTCGTTTCCTTTTCCCATTCCAATACTTCTTTAGAAAAAGTACATCTGGTTCTAGGGTTTCCGTCAAAAAATAATAATTAGAAAAGTATCGTAGAAAAGGTAAAATTGTAAATAAAAATGTATAATGACAAAGGAAAAAAAAGAGAAACTGTACTGTTGAACTGTACTCAAGTGTTCACTTTTTACTAACATGACCATATCGAAATATAAAATAAAGTATATTATTTTAAGTATTACTCCATTACCTTCGTCATGTAATCGACCGTTCACTGTGACTATACAGTTTATGGTCTCCAATCGGAGACCAAGGAAAGGTAATACGTGCAGAGAAAGGTAACATGATGACTCTCCGTAAGAGACAAATGTTTAAAGAAATGTCAGGGTCTATATTAAAGTACTGTATCAAGGAGTAAAAGTGGGTTGTAAAATACACATACGACCTCGTGATTAGACTCAGAAAGTACTTAAGAGAAGAACAAAGAATGGGGACGAAACAGAACGTTAGGATTGGACGTAATACCGATATCCACCTCTGTCCCAGAAATCCTCTAAGTATTCCAATTTACTTCAACAGATTCCCACGCTAAGATTAGACTATCCTGGACTTGTACCAGTCTCCTTTTCGGTACACTCCAATATATCTCCAGTAAACATTCGATCTTTCTCTCAAGAATGGTCTTAGAATCGGGACTGTCGGGGAACTAGAACCTCCAAAGTGGGAAATCTTGGCACTCTTTTATGTAAAGACGACAAATTTTTGTATACTAGACACCATAAAACCACATCGCTAAGTTCGTCTGATTCTGTGGACAAAGTGTGTATAAGCAAAGTGTGAGGTAGGAATTATGACTGACACCGATAAAGGTTTAAAGTCTCTAGGGTATTAAGACCTTTTAATGATTAATTTTCCTTTGTAGTTCAGTTCTACACTTGAGTCAACCTTTATCTTTAAAGTGGTGTCACTAATGACGACCCGACTTGAATGTTATAGTTTTACCCGACAAAGAGTCGGATCTAGAACTTTACTCTTCTGTGTCTTGTTGTCGGTTAGGTATCGTTGACTCAAAACCTTCGTCGACTCTAAATCTTGAAACAATGGTGTGGACTTAAATTCTTTTCCGTTGACTATGACCTATAATACTTCTTAGACCTTCCTCTCCAGTCTAGTACCTCACAGAACATGTGATTTACAAATCGACGTTCTCCTTTTCGTGTCTTTTAAAATTCCTCCCCTTACATTCGAAATGCAATGAAAAGAAATCAAACGAACAAGAGAACAAATCAATGTAACTTCATTCTTCCCGTTTAATAAATTTTTAATTTATCATGATTTGTAAAATATTACTTTTTCTCACCACGGGGTTAATCACTTTCACTTTGACTTTCGGTGAATCAACACGGGCTGAGAAACGTTGGAGTACCTGACAGGTACCTTAAGAGATCCGGTCTTATGACCCTACCCATAGGAAAGGGAAGAGGTCCCCTGGAAGGGTTGGGTCCCTAACTTGGGTTCAGAGGCTGTAACGTCCATCTAAGAAAGGATCTACTCGGTGTTCCCTTCGGGTTCTCATGACCTCACCCATCGGATAGGGAAGAGGTCACCTAGGACCGGATCCTTAACTTGATCCCAGAAGACGTAACGTCCACCTAAGAAATGGTTGATCTGAGAAAGGGTTTATGTCCAGAATAAAGGGTCACCCTTTACTAAAAATATTAACTAAAACATTCAATCTAGTATAAAGAAGGTATAAAGAATTTATAAAAAGCCATTATGAAAATCTGACTATGTAAAATTCGTGATAATAATAAGAAATGAATCTAGATTATTAATAAACAAAAGTTTACCGACGTTTTAGAAACTGTGAGGAGGGTAACTCTCTATTACAAATACTAAGAAGGAGATTTTAGACCTGTTTGAATACCGAACGAACATTGGTCTTATACGTATTGAAGACTCCAATCAACACCGGTGTACTTTTATAGAAAGTCTAAAGAACGACATCCCTCGGATTGGCTTCCTGTTTGAGTCAGAGACGTGAGACTTAGGGGAGTCGGAAGTACGACTCTCCTACGAAGGTCACCCGACAAGGGACAGTCACGGACTTACATCATGTGATTCTGTCCAGTCAAGGATGGTCTACACCCTGCGAAAACTGTACCTCGAAACCGAATTTTTGAAAGGCAGTTGAACAGATTATGGAAGGACCTAACAGGACGTCAGTCTCTGAGACGGATCGGTCTGAAGGAGGAGGAGAGAGAGGAATATCCTCAGTCCTGATGTAGCGGTAGACTTTTACAAGTAACGGAGGAGACCGAAAGAGGTGGAAAAAGAAATGATCACATAGTGGGTTATTCAGAGAACGTGTCGATTAGAGGAAGAACTACGACAAGGAGTTTCAGGGGTCTGATTGTGTGATCAAGTCTTTTCCCGTCATATCGAAAGAGGAACACGTGTCCCGAGGAGAGACAACTTTCAGACTAGAAGGTGTATCCCTCAAACTGGTTGGAATGTGAGAATGCGACCCTCCTTCGGGTCTTTTGCTCCCTGATTTACTACCAGGGACTAATTGACGAGATCCATTCTAGAGTCAGTCGTAGGGGTCTACACCCTCTCCTCTGTATCGAGGTACTAAGGTCAGGGGTCGGTAGTACAGTGGGGATCCAAAAGTCAAAAAGATAGATTTCGAAATCAGTAACATCTAAATTCCCCTTGGTAAACACGACACGGAACGACTTTACATTACACTTTACACGATACAACTTTATATTCGTATTGTAAAAAATTTTTTTGATGATTCGACAGTAACCTATAAACACCTAACACTCAAACTAGGTATCTTTGGAAAACACCGGATGACACTTCTACACAGGAAGGACCCTTTAAGACGTTGACATCGAATGTTCATGAGGTGACCGTTTCTGTTCCGATACGATGAGAAGTGGTACATCAAAGAGTCTTTCATAAATATACAATTGTTCAATTTCCAATGTATATAAAAAAGTAGATGGGACCTCTGGAGATATGTCTTTGGAAATGTTCGTCTCTCGAGATGATTTCGTCAAGACTGTAATCGATTACACGAGTGGCGTCGAAAAAAAAAAAAATTTGACTCAAATAAAAGTCCGATAGATAACCACCTGTATCTTCATATGAACCATTGACTTTCTGGAAAACAAGAAATGGTAACCGGGTCTACCATTTCTTAGACGGATCACCTCTGACCTCTAACCAGAGTTACCTCCTCTGGGTCCAAGCTAAGGACTCAGTCTTTCTTAGGCACCTCTTCCCTAAACTATGGGTCAGGTCATAAGAACGGACTTCTTAAGGTACCTGTCTCCTCGGACCGCACGACGTCAAGTACCGTAGTGTTTCTCAACCTGGGCTCACTCACTGATTGTGAAAGTGAAAGCGAAAACCAACTTTTGCTAAAAGAGAGCCCTTAGTAATAGGATAACAGAAAGCGGTGATTCATAATGACAACCCTTTAGACTATTACTACTTCAACCCACAAAAAGACTTTAGAACGGGATCTAACCCGGGAAGAGAAAGTGGGAAGGAAGGAAGATGTTAAAAAACCCTCGGACGGGAATTATTTAGTAAATGTGTGTGGAGGGTAAGAGACAAACGAAGGACTTTAGTTTGGACTCCATACACCACCTCACTTTACAAAATAAGAGATTCTCTTTCCGTAAAGTTTCTTCCTACGTCTTCGTTAACTCCACGTCTCTCCAGTGACTTATCTCGGAACTAGGGACTTCACACAGTTCAACCCCCTCCTATTCTCGTATTCTTCAAAGTAAAATCTCCCGGGGTTTTCACGTAAAATTTAGCTTTCACAACGTCTCAGAGACAAGGAAAGAAAGTCTGGAGTAGTCTTTACCACTTTAGAATCGATGAGGGTAGGGTCTTTATGGTTGAGGACAGAGTTGAAGATCAGCGGAAACTTAAATCTATCTAATAACGATTATTCCATTTATATAATGTTTCAGATAAGTTTAATAAGTCACAGAACCGAAAGTAAATAGTTTATTTTTTTAGTGTTCGAACTATGTTCTTTAAATAACTCTACGAAAGAAAACGTGGATTTATGGATGATAAAGTAAAAGGAGTCCTGCAAGTAGATAAATAGTAGAAGTGAAAAAGTATACAAGTCTAGTACCGTGGAATAGTGTTTAAGTATTCTTGTCTTATTTTTGTTACAAACGAACACACACATAACCTCGTTTAACAATGTTGGAAGAGTTTCTCCTTTTGTAAGTTTCCAAGAATAAAATTTGACACAAAAGTTATTATAGGAAGTAAACGATAATAAAAGGGAAATAAGAGTCATAAGTAGCAACGTACACCTTTATAATAAGGAAGACAAATGGTTCCAAGGACGACACGGACTTTCGATCAAGGACTGTCGAGTGTCGGTGAAGACACGCTTCTTAGATCCCGAGAGTTTGTCTTTACGAGCGAGTTCTTCTTTTTTATGAATGTACAAAGTAAAGATGGTAGAAGGTTGTAAAGGTGAAGACTATTTTATATCTTTCTTTCGTTCATTCCCTACTCGAAGTACTATTGGAAAACCACGGTCACGTCCGGAGGGTGGTCCTATGTAAAGGGTGGACTGTCCACCAGAAAAGATGGGTTCATGATGACTCGACCACTTGAATTCGTTCTGACACACTGGGTGAATCTGGACCCCGAGTCTCGTCGTCCCAAGAATAATGGTAGACTCTTAGAGCACAACCTTTAGAGAAGACAGTACAGAAACACTCGGACACGTAGACTAGAAGGGTAAATCTTTAAAGACACTTACTACTTCCGACCCCATTGTCTTACTCGGGAGATGAAGAGTACAAAAGATCCTTAGGAGAGTGGATATAGACTTTCTGAAGATTACCGAAGACTGATATTTAAATTCTTTCGGTATAAGTTTAGTTCTTTATCGTAAACATTGAAACGAATCTAATCTTGGTAAAAATCAAAATCAAAGGAAGATCTAAACTATTGTTTATATGTGATTCCGAAGAGTAATGTCCTCTTTATATATCAATGACCGTCTAAAAGTTTCATATTCCTTTTCACTTTTGGAGAAGAGACATTATTAATATGTATTGTCATTAATTACTACACCCTGAACACACTAATTCATCTAAAGTATGGATCTAAGAAGACATTCAGTTATGTGGACTCATAAAGACCAAAGATTTGTATAGATGAAAGAATTAAGTATAGCTGGGGTAAAGAAAATTTGACATGGAGTTTCATAAACTTCAAGAGATTTCGAATAGATAAAATAGGAGAAAGGTTAAGTGTTTATCTTGGGTACAGTTCCATTAATTGACACTATTGGATAAATCGTATTTCAATAATATTCCTTTTTTCTCGTGTTTTCGAGAGGTCTTTTGGGAGGTATAAGAATTCAAAGATTTAATCTAGTGTACAACGGTAAAAGTTTGGAACTAATCATAGATAACACTCATTTGTTTAGTCCCAAATCCGTTTCAGAACTTTTAAAAAGTAAAAAATTACAAACTTACTTTTTTATAAAAGTTATTTAATATTATTTTTTAGGTCTTAATTTGAATTAGTAGTCCAAAATTAAAGTATCTAATATTCACTTATGAAAAGGTGGTTTCTCGTAGACATTAAAGTTGAAACAGTTACTAGCTTCAACATGTCTTAAACTACTACAACCCAGATAGTTTTTTTGTTTTAGGTGATTAAAAACTCTTTCAGGAGTCGAAAACTAATGTACTGTTAAAAAACAGTTAAAGATGAAGTCTTTAAGCCAAGAATTATAAAACTAAAAGATAACCACTCCAGGAGGTACCTGTATAATTGAAGCTAACCTTATAGGGTCTATAATCCCGAAGGGTACACCGAGCCAGCATTTCTTAGGTGGACGATTACGTCTTCTACACCTAAGTTAGGGGCCCAACCTTTCTAGAGGACCTCATCCTTTACCTCTGGGTGAGTCATAATAACGGCCCTTTTGAGGTCCTGTCTCCTCTGACCACCCGATGTCAGGTACCCCAGAGGTTCTCAGTCTGTACTGACTCGTGTCGTGTGTGTGTCGTAGGACCTATAATTTTCTTTCTTTCTTTCAAAGTAGAAGTTCGTTCAAAATTTGTGTCCAGTCATAAATCTTTACGAGTGTTTTATTACTATTCCATTGACCCTGTCTACGGTCTACTACTGACTGGTACACAAATATAACACTAAATTCAGTTGACGTATCTCTGGGTGTTATTGTAGTCGTGTAGGAAGAACGAACTTACTCCTTACAATTTGAAAAATACATTGATACAATACATTGATACCACAGTTAAGAAAGACTGTGGTATTTGGTTTAGTTTTATTTTGAAAAAAAAAGAAAACTACAAAAACGGAAGACATAAATTTTGTAACGATACTCAAAATCCATTCTCTTCAAAGGTTCACCATTGTTCTCTTTGACTAGTCTTTTCAATCAGATTTGATAAAATAGGGTCTGGATTTTGTCAGTTCCTTTAACTATGACATATTACTTTGGGAAATCCCAAAGAAGGTGGGACAACGTTTATGATCTAGACAAAAGGTCTCCTCTTTTCTTCACAGAATACTATAGAGGTCTTCAAACGGTTTAAATTTTTGTCTATGTTGAAGATTTTGAAACCTCCTTATAACAACAGAAAAGGCAATCTAGATAATCGATCTACTAATTTAATTAAAAATGTCTTCTAAAGAAAGGATTTTTTCAAAAGGAAATGTAATTTTTCGAAATTTTATCAGGTTTATACTCCGGTTTAATTTTATTGTTTACTTTAATGATCTACAAATGAAATTTTAGGTTCCCAAGTATAAGTGTGTGTACATCGACTAAAATGGTTAAACTTACATAAACTCCAATATCGTTCAACCAACAAACTCTATGTCGCAGACTTCTAGATTGAAATTTAATCTTTAAATTACAGAAGGTAATCGTACTTTACGACGGTAAGTGACCTCCTTTCTTCCTTTATATGTCTTAAACGACAATCGTCCAGGGTTTTACCCCTGGATTAAAGGAACTCAAAAACAAATTACGACAAGGTTAACTTTCGTACTTTATTCGACCTGAGTAGTAGACTCCTTCCGTCGAGGTGTCCTTAGACTTTTGGACGATTTTCCGAAACGGACACAAACAAATAAAAACACTAACATAAAGAGTCGAATATCTATGATTAGGTCTTGGTCGAAAGATGTGACCACTCGTTTTTACTTATATGAAGTTTACACACACAAGACCAGTATAACTGTATGAAATAACCCTTTAATTTTTGACAACTACTTCCACCCCAGTCCCTTAGACCACTAAAAATTTCTCATTTATGATTAGTCTATATGAACTTATTTTAAGATTGGAGACGACTTACCTATTGTTGACTCACTATCTATTAATAACACATTATTCATTCACTAAACAATACTCTCTTCCATCACGGGTACACAATTTTTACACTTATACGTTTGATTCCTTTTGCATGAAGTGAAGACTAGAGACCGTCCGTATATATCCGTATCACTCGAAAGAGTGTACTTCAGGAATAAGGAAAACCAAGTAAATACAATAACATATCCGTATTAGTATTGATTCTGATTCACTGATATACTCTGTCTATCTGTGTAGTCGTCGTTTAAACACATGACTTTATAATTCTCCGACTAAAGGACCCCACTTCTAAAGGTGTCCAACCTTCCTCTGACGTCTCTGTCGTCCCGATTGGACCCGCGTGGTCCGTCTCCGTCTTTGCAGAGCCCCTTTTGAACTTATCAGGAAACAAAATGACGACGTAGAGTGTAAAGAGTAAAAGTAGGACACTACACTTAGAAATAAAAAAGACTTTAAGTAATCCGAGGACAAAAACGGGAAGGTGTAAAACTAGAGTCCAAAAGGAGGGTCAAAACGGGAAGTTACAGGCGAGACGGTAGGGTAAGTGATATTTGTGTCTAGACTAAACGTCAAAGAACTCACTAGATTGAATCTGGTGAAGACAGTAAGTAGTTTATAGGAGGGAAGAGATGGGAAAATATGAATAAATTCGAAATATATCTGGTAAAGGGTAGAGGAAACACCTTTAGAAGAGACTCTTCTAACACACACACACACACACACACACACACGTACGTACGTACACACACACACAATTACCGTACAATTATACAATCGAAAGATAACGACTATTGTCTAATGGTACATGAATCGTTTTGTTGTGATTAAATTATAAAGTATTAAATCATTCAGTCTTAAATTCCGTGACTCACCATTTAGAGTATACAAACACCTACCAAATCAGAGATTCAGTACAGACTGAGAACACTGGGGTACTTGACATCGGACGGTCCGAGGAGATAGTTACTCTAACTAAGAGGTCCGATCTTATGACCTCACCAACGGTAAAGGAAGAGGTCCCCTAGACGGACTGGGCCCCTAGCTTGGGTGCAGAAGTCGTAACGTTCGTCTAAGAAATGACTTACTTGGTGGTCCCTTCGGGAGTATACACATGTGGATGGGGGCTTAGTAACTCAACATACGTATTTTATACATGTAGAATAATACAGTTGGTATGGAGTTATTTCATCAAATTTTTTGTCTTCAAGTCTGTGTCTCACTGAGTTAACCAAAAGATCTTAGAAGGTATCGGTTATAGTACCCTAGTCATCCCGACATAAAGAAAGACTTCTTAGACCCGTACTTAAACGAACGTTCAAGTATGTTTAACAAGTGTTACAAGTCTAGGTGTGTCATCAGTATCCTACCTCCAACGGTAAAGGAACGACCCATAACCAGACTTCAGGAAGAGTCGAAGATCTTGAGGATACAAAGAACCGTAAACCAGAGTAAAGAGGTAGAAGTTTTTAGATCAGGAAGAGTTCGAAACAGAGAGAGACTGAAGGAGAAAACGTCGTAGAGAAGACGGAGGTCAGTTTCTTAAGAGACGTAATTCCCCAGTATACTAATCTAACCCGAATGGAACTATTAAGTCCTATTTCATAGATAAAATTCTTAGTATTAGAACAAAGGTATAGACACGATAACCCTTATTACTACATTATTTGTACCCTCACACATATAGAGACGATTAGGACAAAAGTAAAGGAAACCCATATATAGGTCTTCACCTTAACGACCTAGTGTACCGTCTAAATAAAAATTAAAAAACTCCCTAGAGACATGAAAAAGAAAAAATAACTTCATATTAACTAAATTTTACAACACGAATGGAGACGACATGTCGTTTTACTGAGTCAATGTGTGTATATCTGTAAGAAACCTCTTCCGTTACCGTTGGGTGAGGTCATGAGAACGGACCTTTTAGGGTACCTGCCTCCTCGGACCCCCCGACGTCAGGCACCCGAGTGACTCCTAGCCTGTGCTGACTCGCTGAAGTGAAAGTGAAAAGTGAAAGTACGTAACCTCTTCCTTTACCGTTGGGTGAGGTCACAAGAACGGACCTCTTAGGGTCCCTGTCCCCTCTGACCACCCGACGGCAGATACCCCAGCGTGTCTCAGCCTGTGCTGACTTCACTGAATCGTCGTCGTCGTCGTCGTCGTCTGTAAGAAACAAATATAAGAAAAGGTGATACCAAATAATGTCCTACAACTTATATCAGGGGACACGATATGTCATTCTGGAATAATAAATAAGCACCATATAAACTGTCAAGCGTAGACGATTAAGGTTTTAGGGTCACGAAGGAAGGAGATGGGTGGAGGGGGAACCGTTCGTGTTCAGACAAGAGGTACAGATACTCAGACAGAGACAAAACATCTATTCAAGTAGACGTGGTATAAAATCTAAGGTGTATATTCACTATAGTATACCACGACCAGAAAGACTAAATGAAGTGAATATGATTAGAAACCAACGTAGGTACAACGACGTTTACCGTAATAAAGAAAAAAAAAAAAAAAATCATAAGGTCACGTACACACACATAGAAGAAATAGGTAGGTAGATAACTACCTATAAGCTACAAAACCGATAACACTTGTCACGTCGATACTTGTATCCCCTTGTACATAGAAAACTTAATATTAAAACATATCCAAATACGGGACCTCATCCTAACGACCTAGTATATCATTAAGATCAAAATCAAAAGATTCCTTGGAGGTGTGGTAAAGAATCACCGACGTGGTTGAAGGTAAGTGTAGGAGTCACATCCTCGGAAGCAAAAGAGATACGGAAGACATCGTAAACAATAAACATCTGAAAAATTACTACCTGTTAGACTGCCCACACTCCACAATGGAAGAACATCCAAACTAAGCATAAAGAGATCATTAATCTCTAAAACTCATATAAAAGTACACGGATGACCGGTAGACATACAGAAGAAACCTATTTACAGATAATTACAGTAGACGAGTAAAAAAAAGTTTCCCAACAAACTAAAAAACAACAACTCAACATTAAAAACAACAAATGTATAACCTCTAATTCGGGAACAAATAGTGTCGTAAACATTTATATAGAAGGGTAAGAATCCAACAGAAAAAAACAACAAAATAACAAAGGAAACGACACGTTTTCGAGTATTCAAACTAATCCAGATAAAACAAAAAAAATAAAGAAAACACAGATAACGGAACTTTTTGACTGGATTCTTTTGTAACCAAGATAGATACAGTTTCTTACAAAACCTATACGAGAGAAGACCTTAAAATACCACAGTACAAAATACAAATTCGTAAATTCAGTAAAACTTAAATAAAAACACGGACCATACTCTCACAAGATTGAAGTAACTGAATGTACGTTGACAGGTTGAAAAGGTCGTTGTGAACGACATCTCTCAAAGAAAAAGATAAATCATAGGATAGAAGGAAACAACTTCTAATTAACCGACATCCACATACCCAAATAAAGACTCGAGAGATAAGACAAGACGTACAAAAACACAGTTATGGTGTGACAAAACTTATGACATTGAAACACCATAACAGACTGAAACCCTTCTGTAATACAGCGGACGTAAAAAAGGGGAAGAATCCTAGTAAAGTCGTTAAGATACAGAAAATACCAAGGTATATTTAAATACCTAATAAACGAGATCACGACACTTTTAATAGTAACTATAAAACTATCCTTAATTTAATTTAGACATCTAACGAAACCCATCATATCGGTGAAAATTTTAAAAATAAAATAAAAAATCTACAAAATAAAACATAAACCCATATTCATTTCAACTTCACTTCAACGAGTCAGTACAGGCTGAGAAACGTTGGGGTACCTGACATCGGATATTCCGAAGAGACAGGTACCTTAAAAGGTCCGTTCTCATGACCTCACCCAACGGTAAAAGAAGAAGTCCCCTAGAAGGGTTGAGTCCCTAGCTTGGGTTAATTGTTTATTACAACCCATAACAGTAAAATTATTATTAAGAAGGTCAAATTTTCGTACCTTATAGAAAGGTAAAAAACTTAAAGAAGTTAACAAATTAATTTAAAATTAAGGTTAAGAAATAAATGTAATGAAATTAAAGGAAATAATTACCTAATATCAAGAATCTCATATTTAGAAAATGAAGGAACTAGTCGAAATATGGATCCAAAAAAAACCACGATAAAATTTTATATGGAAAAAAAATTGTAAGGGAAAAACTGTTGTAAAGTAACAATCATAATTTCTTTATGTTGGTTGAAAACTTACAATTAGAACACAACACGATAGGTATAATAACAGATATTACCAACTAGGTGGTTGTTTACTTACCTACTTCTTTAATGTGTGTGTGTGTGTGTGTGTGTCACCTATAATATACCAGTACTTTTTCCTGTAGAACAGTAAACAGTGTTGTACGTACCTGGAACTCGTGTACGGAATATGAGTTATTCAGTCTGTCTCTTTGTTTACATGACATCTAAGATTTCTTCAGTCCGAATTTTGGTCTTGTATTTTACCACCAATGGTTCTCTACCTCCGACCCTTGTATTCTGTCTAAGACAAATTCCACATTCGAACGTTGTTTATCAGTTATTAGAGTTGTCTAGATTACTTATTATAACATATCACTTATATTTGTTACTATCATATGATACTAGTGGTTTGAACGACTCTCTGATCTTGAATTAATGAGGTTGATGACTTTTCTTTCCTATTATTATTTTATACTATATCCACAATTAATAACGACGTTACCATTGGTATGATATTACAAATTTACATAGTTTGGTTGCACAACATGTGGAATATAAGTGTGTTATAATATTTCGTTTATATAAGTTATTTCTGTAAAATTTTACCTAGTATTAGAATTTTGTAGACGGTTTGGGAAGAGTCGTCACTGTTCTAATTGTAAACTGACTTACTGGTCTCCTGCCTATTAAGAAGGACAGTGTCGGTAATAGTGTGGTAACCGAAGATAGGAAATAATGAAACGAAACCGGTACCATCATAGAAAAACTTAACCGAAATCTGTGAGGAAACCTTAATCACAAGAACCACACTTAATTTAACACGTTTCCTTTAGGAAGTACATCTAAACTTTTCATGTCAAATCTTCTTCTAAGACATATATGTCTACGATATCGGGGAACACGTAGTGGATCGTTTCAACAACAATAAGATTTCGTCTAAAGTCTTAAATACAGGTCGAAGGTTCCACAGTTCTTTGTTACTCTCAACGTAACCGATGAACTAAGCTGAGGTATAAGGAACTAAACACCGAATTAAAAGATCAGAAATCGAAGTGCAACAAATCCTCCGATGTCGCCACCACGTCGATGCTCTGACATTACTTGACAGAGGTTACCACCGAACTTTCTTTCATCGAGGGGACTACTCGTCCAAGAGATGAGAACCTCAGTAGAATTTTCCGAGTCCGTACTTGTACGAAGAAATAAAGGACATTCCAAGATATTCTCAGATAAAAAGACACAACAAGAAATACGGATTTTTGTATCGTCATCAAATATCGAGGACGTGACTTGGGACGTACTGTGTCATAAACTAGGGTCCTTATTCACGTTGTATTATCTAGGAATTTTATACACCGAAACCAAATCACCAGTCCTTTATCTACATCTGTTAGACTACGACGTCCAATCCTGGAACACTCCGAAACCGGTTTGTAAACATTTTAACAGTGGATGTCACTGGCCTTTCCTTTCACAAGTATTCACGGACATCGAAACTCCCTTTACCAATATATCTCGGTATTATAGTCATAGTGGTATGTAAAGATCGACAAAAATTGTTTTATAATATATTTTCAATTAGTAGACAATGTCCGTTCCTAAAAATCCACACGACCGTCTCTCTCTTTCTATACCTTTCCAGATGTTTAAACCCCAGAGTGACGGAATTTTTGGATACCGATTAAGACAAAGGTTTTTTTTGTCCATAATTTCGGTTAGTTCATTCGGTTATTTTATTCTGTTTTGATTAGTTCTAACGACCCTCTTTATAGTTATTGAAGTCTATACGTCTACTGTGGTGGGAATACCGTCTTTCGTTTCTCCTTGATTTTTCGGAGGACTACTTCCACTTTCTCCTCTCACTTTTTCAACCGAATTTCGAGTTGTAAGTCTTTTACTTCTAGTACCGTAGGCCAGGGTAGTGAAGTACCGTTTATCTACCCCTTTGTCCCCTTTATCACCGACTGAAATCAAAAACCCGAGGTTTTAGTGACGTCTACCACTGACGTCGGTACTTTAATTTACTACGAATGAGAAACCTTCTTTTCAATACTGGTTAGATCTATCGTATAAGTTTTCGTCTCTGTAATGAAACGGTTGGTTCCAGACAGATCAGTTCCAATACCAAAAAGGACACCAGTACATACCTACACTCTAAACCTGACACTTCTTCCGACTCGCGACTTCTTAACTACGAAAACTTGACGTCACAACCTCTTCTGAGAACTCTCAGGGAACCAGACGTTCCTCTAGGTTGCTCAGGTAAGACTTCCTCTAGTCGGGACCCTAAAGAAACCTTCCTTACTACGACTTCGACTTCGAGGTCATGAAACCGGTGGAGGACACTTCTCAACTGAGTGACCTTTTCTGAGACTACGACCCTCCCTAACCTCCGTCCTCCTCTTCCCCTGCTGTCCGCTACTCTACCGCCTACCGTAGTGACTGAGCTACCTGTTCTCAGACTCACTTGAGGCCCTCAACCACTACCTTTCCCTCCGGACCGCACGACGCTAAGTACCCCAGCGTTTCTCAGCCTGTGTTGACTCGCTGACTTGACTTGACTTGACTTACATTAACAAGTCAGGTCTTTTCTTCAAATCTATACCAATAACCGTATACCTCCTCGTGAGTACCACCGAGCCTGTCATTTCTCAGAAGGACGTCACGTCCTCTGGGTCTAAACTAGGGACATTACCTCTCTAGGGGACCTCTTCCTTTACCGTTGGGTGAGGTCACAAGAACGGGTCTCTTAGGGTACCTGTCTTCTCGGAACATCAGATGTCATAACCTAAGCGTTTCTCAACCTGTGTTGACTCACTTATTGTAAAAGTAACCGTATACCTTGGTTGACGTTCGTTTATCTAGTTGAGGAATTATACAGAATTCTATCGGTACAATGGTTTCTTTGGTAAAAATTTTTCGGACACCAAAAAAAAAAAAAAGTTAAAGTTTTCATTGGACGTTTAAAGGTCACTGTTTGTTCCCATTTATCTTGGATCCCTCTTAGATGAGAGATTGCAGGTGAAGTTTCCACAATAAGGTCTTACGACTCCGTCTTAAATATACTCCTTGGGTAAATTAACGATCCTTTCCTCAAAACGTTAATATCCGGTGGTCTTTAAAAGAAGTGATCACTAGTCGACAGTATCTCATAGGAATTTCTTAAAGGAAAAAATTTTAAGAACTTACCATTAAAATTAATATAAATAGAACAAGGATAAGGAGGTGCATGGAGAGTTAATTTCTGAAATAAGACTTTGGCACATTCATTTTACTTAATAAACTTTGGAATCAAATTCACAGAAAATTTTTTAAGTAACTCTTGTTACTTTCACTAGTCAAAATAAAGAATCAATACAAAGATGTAATCTTAGTGAAGTTAAATAAGAGTTAACGTATTAAATATGTTCTCAATTTAATAGGTAAAACATTACATTGGTTGAATTTCAATACTTATTTAAAATTATTTACGGAACTTAATAAGATACTAAAAGACGGTTTAAATATCAAAAACATTACTACGGTTTACAAAGGGGGAATAAGGGAATTATTAATTCTTTATCGTTATTTCTTTAGATTGGAAATCCACTTAGGTTGTAGTAATCTTATTTTGTCTTCAAAATCGACAAACGTATAATCAACTACGGTAGAATTTATAAACCCCCAAAGGTGTTCAATTAAAAAACAGTGTTTGATACTCTTAATTCTACGTCAGAAACCACGTCCTTTCCGTTTATCTATACTCTAAAATATATGGGTATTGAAAACTCTTGGACTTCTTTGTATAAAAATGATACCACTACAGTATGAGCATAGAAGAGATTTTTAGAACTTTAGAGATAGTCAAGTCAAGTAAACGAGTCAGCACAGGTTGAGAAACACTGGGGTACTTGGTGTAGTACGATCCGGAGGGACAGGTAGTGGTTGAGGGCCTTAGTTGGGTTTGGGTACAGGTAACTCAGTCACCACGGTAGGTTGGAGACAGCCGGGGAAGAGGAGGACGGGAGTTAGAAAGGGTCGTAGTCCCAGAAAAGTCTACTCAGTCAAGAAACGTAGTCCACCGGTTTCATAACCTCAAAGTCGAAATTGTAGTCAGGAAGGTTTCTTGTGGGTCCTGACTAAAGGAAATCTTACCTGACCAACTTAGAGGAACGTCAGGTTCCCTGAGAGTTCTCAGAAGAGGTTGTGGTGTCAAGTTTTCGTAGTTAAGAAGTCGTGAGTCGAAAGAAGTGTCAGGTTGAGAGTGTAGGTATGTACTGGTACCCTTTTTGGTATCGGAACTGATCTGTCTGGAAACAACTGTTTCATTACAGAGACGAAAATTATACGACAGATCCAATCAGTATTGAAAGGAAGGTTCCTCATTCGCAGAAAGTTAAAGTACCGACGTAAGTGGTAGACGTCACTAAAACCTCGGGGGTTTTATTTCAGTCGGTGACAAAGGTGACAAAGGGGTAGATAAACGGTACTTCACTACCCTGGCCTACGGTACTAGAAGCAAAAGACTTACAACTCGAAATTCGGTTGAAAAAATGAGAGGAAAAAGTGAAGGTAGTTTAATAATTATTTTATTATAGATATTATAAATAGGTGTTGTTACAAGATCCGTAAGACAATTCGTATGAATTATACAATAAAATTAGATATCATATAGTTATAATGTAGACTATTGTATCAATTTTCGTAAAATTATTAAGGTCTCCATGTTATACGTAGAAATTTTATTTTGTAGTATTTTTTACTCTCACCTACCTCTACTCTTTTGTAATTTTTTTACTCTCGTTAAAAATGGACATCTCTTCTATGAGAGACTAAAACGAAAAGACATTCTGTGGTCGGTATATTTATCTTTTGATGCGTTGTCTGGGGGTACTCAATGTTTTGAAATAGTTGTAAAACAGTCAATATTAAATACATAGGGAAGGTCGAAAGTAGTATGAGGAAATTCCCTTTATTTTAGAACTACAGAACTAGTCTAGTGACCCGGTTTAAATCATTTCACCATAAAATATCTTCCTTAATAAAAATAAAAGTTTATGTGTAGAACGATTTTAAAACCATTATTAAAACAATAAACGGTAACTTTAAGTGGTAAAAGAAGAAAGGATCATTAAAATGACTACTAATATCCGTTATAGGAAGTAAGTAGTTACAAATGTAAACTAATAAAGGGTAACAACACCTCACACAGTGAACTTGTCTTTTGTCGAGAGAGGTAGAGGTTAAGATACGAAGATTACAGTGACCTTCTTCCTTAGAGGTGAATTTAATTTCCATAAGACGATTAAAGAATCCTTAACCCCTCCAAAAGAGTAAATTCTTCCCAGTCATCCAGACTATTTTTCATTTATATACATAAATAAAAGTCAAACGTGAAGTTATTAATACTGTATTTACTTTTTAATCAATGAAGTTGAACATACCGTACACAAATCAATATAGTGACTAAGTAAATCAACAAGGTTTATAAATAACCAGAAGACGGAAGAACAAAATACATCATATTACCTACTTCACTTTCACTTCACTTCAGCGAGTCAGTACAGGTTGAGAAACACTGGGGTACCTGACATCGGATGGTCCGAGGAGGTAGGGACCCTAAAAGATCCGCTCTCATGACCTCATCCAACGGTAAAGGAAGAGGTCCCCTAGAAAGACTGGGTACCTAACTTGGGCCCGGAGGGCGTGACTGCCGTCTGCGAAACGGTAGACTCGGTTTGCACCTGAGGGTCAAAGGAAGTCAGTGTGTCCCCACTTGTCACAGCATCATGTCAGGAAAATCTTGTTTACCTTGGTTTTCATATTTTTATTCGTTCTACGATATAATTTCTATCCTTGTGTCAAGACACCCTTGTCTTTCTCCCGATTCCCTCTGTAATCAAAATTTTACCTTTCTCTTACCTTCTTCGACACTCCATATTCTGTTCAAAATATTTCCTTTGTACTTGTCTAGATACACTAGACTCTCCGTCTCTCCTATCATACCTTCTTCCTGTAAGCCAAGTCTCTTTACCCTCCCTTTTGACAATCACACAACGTTTATAAACCCCCATTTTACTCTAAATTTTAATGTAAGACTCCATCGACCTGAAGTTACATATCCTGGTATAAAATTCTTTTACTTAATGTACTGGTTTATGTCAATTAAATTAGTACCAAATACACGGTGCATCACCGTTCATCGAAACAACTTTCCATACATAGTAAATGACTCGGTTAACTGAAGTGATTTAATTTGAACTGTCAATTTTTGATATATCTAAGATACTATTAAGTCGAACTGAAAAGGTACAAAACACGACAGTTTCGGACCCTGGTGTCGATTTTCGGTTTCTCCACTCCCGTAAAAGGGAAAAAGGAGAGACTCGAGTTAAGTCCCAATAAGAAATCACTCTCCTTTCTTAACGACTACCCGTAGGACGTCGGAACCCGTGTCGACCGCAGACGGTATCAAACCACGTACAGGTTCTCGGAGCGTCGCTTCACTGTATGGTCCCTGAATCTGTACTAAAGAGATGAGGGACCTCTTCAGACTTGAGTTGTATCACCGTCTCCTAACTTTTCCCTCGACTTTCGTTTAGTAAAGACACGTATATGTATTTAGACGTAGACCCAGAGGTAGGGTTTTAACTCCAACCAGATCTCAGACTAAAGAACCTAGTTTCATAACAAAAAAAACAAACAAACAAAACCAAAAAAGGACATTAATGATAACACTGGTATCGTAAACGACGTTCTTAAAGAAAGTGTATCGAAGGGTATCCGTCCAGATTTCTAAACAAATAATTACCAACAAATCTCTCTCTCTCTTTTTTTTTAGGGACACGTAAGTCCTAACACCAAACATTTACGGCATGACACAGTAAATAACAAGAGGTCAAAGGGACCGCTCCTTCTTTAAAGCAAACCCACATTAAAACAGTCTCGAGACCCTTCACGAATGGTGAAAACTGTACACTCTGTAGTATCGAGACCCTCTCTCGACTAATGGTTCAGTATAAACAATACCAAAAGGTCCACGGACCCACAACGATTTCGTAGGACGGAAAGCATGCCGATATGAATGTGACAAAGACATTTTCTGACTCAGGTATGATGTGTCCTCGTCCGTTTCTTTACGACGGTCAATGTGTCTTAAAAACGAAGGATTATTCCTTTTAGTCTTTCCGCCGTCTCACGTCACCAAGGTGAGTCACCAATATAACTGAAAAGGGACTTAATCAGTAAGAAGTTGTCACAAAATAACACCTGATAAATAATTTACAAATTTTAGATTAAAGGAATTAGACATTTTACGTCAATGGTTCTGGAAGGAGTATCCGTATTAAAATATGAGAAATTTCAAAAAAATTTACATACATTTCGTAAATAGAGTTATAGTCAATATATTAATGGAGAGTCATTAATCATCGAGAATAACTACGTAATGTATTAAGATTTACAAAGTCTAGACCGTCTTTTAGACCAATATATACAACTTCTTTATTCTTTAATTATTCCACTACCTTATGGATAAGTAAAGGAAACATTACGGTCAAAAGTAAGTAAAAGTAAGAAGTAAAAAGTCTTTTCTCTATATAGTATAGACATAAGATATACCCCTTAACTCCGTAAGGTAAGTGACCAGAAAAAGTTTATTTTTAGAATAACTGTTCACCTTTTAAAAACAAATGAAGAAGACAAGTTTAACGTGAGATGTTAATGAAAATTTAATGAAGGAAACTATTTATCTTCTCGTCTAATGCCTTTAAAATCGTTCTTTTGTGTGGTTAAGATTAGGTAATTTTTCTTCGACATAATCTTCGACATAACTTTGTTAGGGACTTTCTGGTCTAGTTTGGTAAACAATTTAACGATAGTAATGACAATCAAAACTATAGTACGACTGTATCACATCCCACAAACCTAAAACTGAAATAACTACTCCAATGACCATTAAATGAAAGTGTCGTGGAACGAACTAGTTACTTAAATCTTGATCTTTCGAACGTAAACGGAGACATTTACACATTTAGACACACTCACAAATTTACAACTCTTGAATTTATGTTAATTGTCCAACTGTTCTTAAACCGGTCGAAACTAAGGTTGTTGGTAAATAAATAACACCCAAAGTTCAACCTTAAAATTACATAGTATGACTTACCATAGTCAGTTCAGTTAACACACTGACCGGTACTTGTGAGACTTTTATTGAACATGGACCGAGACGAATTTGATCTGGTAAATAGTAACACATCGTACCTACAGACCCTAAGAAAATGAAGGAAAAATTCACTATCCGTCATGAGATAAATCTACTTACCTTGTCAATCTCCTTTAATAGTCTGAAAGAAGAGTCTGTTAGACCCTCCAATAATGGTTTTTGATCAGGACATATTCCTCATTCATTTATAATACCTTTAATACTAAATTTTCTATATTAGTTAATGATAAAGTCTAAACTTTAGATTACATTTACATTGTAGTTTTCCCGTTTTCCTTCCTAGTCTTAAACGTGTTTTCCTGATTTGTTTACTCCACAATCGACTTGAAAGAAAACTCAGACACTGAAAGGGTCGAACGTTGTGAAAGTACTTACATCAATTTAATATATAAAAATTTTTTTCACCTCTTCCTCTTCAATTAAATTCCGTAACGATTTTCTCGTAGTTAGTTTAACATGGACTGAAATTACGATCTTATATCGACGTGGGTCTACTCAAAAGTCTAAAATTCCTAAAGGGAAAGGGAGCTATTCGTTAATAAACAACAATCCTAATTCCCCGTAAATTTCTGGATGATTAAAAAATCGTCTCCTTCTAACTCATCCTTTATCTGATTTTAGTAAAATTTCGGAGTTTCTATAGTCATTATGAAACAAGATTATTACTTTACTAATAATTACTAAGGAAATTCCTTCGTGGTGTTTCCACTCTCAGTTGTTTGATACTCCCAGATGTCTTTCAAGATCCAGATGTCAGTGGGTCTCGACGAGCTCTATCTGACCCGGTCTCGACCCAAATCTCATGTCTCCTAAGGGTTCGTCATTCCCTCCTGATCTCGACTGTCCGTACTCCTTCAGACTATTGGAATATCGCGAATGGGGGAAAAAGAATGACTAAATAAAGTGGACCCCTGAAGTGTCTCGAAATTTTATGTCTACTCATAACACTTAAAGGTTCTTCGCCTACGGTATACGATATGATGGATTTAAACTAGCACTTTACTAAAATACAAGAATTACGGATAATTACAGAATGACAACAACAAGTCAACGATTCAACACAGGTTAAGAAACTCTGGGGTACTTGTCGTCGTGTGGTCCGAAGAGACAGGAGATGATATAGGGTCTTTCAGCGAGTCAACACAGACTGAGAAACGTTGGGGTACCTGATATATCAGATACCTTAAGTGGTCGGGTCTTATAACCTCACCCATAAGAAAGGAAAGAGGTCCCCTAGAAAGGTTGGGTCCATAGTTTGGGTCCAAAGGGTGTAACGTCCTCCTAAGGAATGGTCGACTCGGTGTTCCCTTCGGGTTCTTATGACCTCACCCATCGGATAGAGAGGAGGTCGTCTAGAAGGACTGGGTCCTTAGATTACCCCAGAGAACGTTACTTCCGCCTAAGAAATGGTTGACTCGATAGTCCCTTCGGATGATAAAGAGTCTCAAACGAGTTTAAGTACACGTAATTGAGTCTCTACAGTAGATTGCTAGAGTGGAAGATGGTGGAGGAAGAGAAAAACAAAAAGTTAAAAGGGTCGTAGTCCCAGAAAAGGTCACTCAACGGAGGAACGCAATACATCGGTTTCATAATCTCGAAGTTGAAGTCGTAGCCAGGAAGTCTACTTATAAGTCCCAACTAAAAGAAATCCTTACTGACCAAACTAGATGAACGTCAGGTTCCCTGAGAGTTCTCAGAAGAGGTCGTAGTATTAAGTTTTCGTAGTTAAGAAGCTACAAGTCGGAAGAAATACCAGGTTGAGAATGTAGGTATGAACTGATGATGATTTTTTTTTTTAGTACCGAAACTGATATGTCCAGAAACAGTCGTTTTACTACAGAGACGAAAAGTTATGTGACAGATCCAAACAGTAGTAGTTCTCCGACATATCTAGGAGACGAGAAAGTCGGTAATCTCACCATAGTAGACGTATAGAATCCAACAACTATAAAGAGGGTTGGACCTTAAAGTATATTACAAGAGACGTATATGTCATTTGTTCGTCTCACTGTTACACTTGTACAGACAACAAGGTACAGACCAAGATTGACAAACTTGACAACGAAACACTAACCGTACGTCCAAAACGTCCTCTGTTCATTTCACCAGACAGAATATCTTAATCAATAAGAAAACAACCCTGTCATGACAATTTTATACCAGGATGTTTCAAGTTTCGGTGAAACAACAAGTCAGTGATTCAACGGAAGTTGAGAAACATTGAGGTGCTTGACGTCGTGTAGTCCGAAAGGACAGGAAACGATAGAGAGACTCAAACAAGTTTGAGATGAATTGTCTTTAGGGTAGATGTAGATGAACCGGACGACTATAAGGATTTTGACGTACTTTAAAACGTAGAGGAACCCCTAGGGTCACTCTATATTCGGTATAAATTCACTATCGTTACGTCTCACTTTATAGTTACACAATTATGTTATAGATCATACTTATATTTTTAGATAGAAAATGGTTAAGATACTTACTTAAGTTCACCTTATGTGATATTTAGTTAGTCTAACGAAATATTTTAACTGTTCCGAGATTCTTATCTAAATTGACAGGTAACTTAATATAAATTACTTTTACTCTTGATCCAACTTTATATGAAATTAACAGGTGAACATGAAAAATCTTTTTGTATATAAAAAGTGTCTATATAATTTTTCATTCTTATTCTTACAAAACTTTATATGATATAAAAGGGAATCTTTTGATATATGTATATGTATAGAAATGGATTTATAGATAAATATGTTAAAAGTCTTTTAAATTCTTGTACTATGGTCAAAATAACTTTTCGTAAATTTTATAATTATAAATCCCGATAAACTAATTAATCATGTTTTTATAAGTCTTAAAGTAGAGTTTTACAACTGTTAACAAAACCAACATTCTCCTAAGAGACCTCGACGACTCACCGGAACGGTCTTGACTTGTGTAAACTCTTTAGAGTCCCCTTCGAAGTAGGAGGTCTCTAAAAGGCGAACGAAAAGTGAAGTTTCGTCAGTCCGAGTCGTAGAACTATTATTCGGTTACACTTGTAGGTTTGTAGACACCAAAGAGAGAAGTGTATGAGTCAGGAAAACAACCATACAGTCTTGTACCGTGACATTTAGTATTTCTTTTATAACGGGAAATTGAATACAAAATTGAAGTCATGTAGGGAGTGTCTCAGTTTATTAATATAAATGCAATGAACAAGTACCTTTATCAATTTCGAACTACCTAGTGTCTTAGACTAAAACGACGAAATGTCCCTTATTTACCACCGGGTCTTTGTAGCGCATTGAACGGATTACTGTGTGTCACCCATTCGTCTAGTCGAGGCCACGAGAGAGTGTACGGGGAGACGAGGAACTTGAGAAGATAGGGTAGTAGACGACGAATAACCGGTAGACGGAAGTGTCGTCGTGATACGGTCCGAGGCACGGTTCCCTACACCTTAAGTTTATACTACACTAGGGTAACACATACTCTTATCGATTCCCATACAAAAAAGTGGTTCACAAAAACTCCCCGTATCACTCTAGTAAATAAATATTACCAATTTTAAGTTTTCAAAGTATATATACAAACGAATACGTTTCTTGTGTTTCCTACATCTCAATCTTATTAGAACAATCATATATTACAGATTTCTTAGTTTTACTGGACTCAGTAAAAAAAAGATTAATTGAAGAACGACTACATATTAAAGGTATGTTATTTTATAAATTAACCTACCTAACATAAACACACACAATCAACGAATCAGTACAGCCTGAGTAACGTTGGGGCACCTGACATCGGGCGGTCCGAGGAGACACGTACCTTAAGAGGTCCGTCCATGTGATCTCACCCAACGGCAAAGAAAGAGGTGAACATAGAAATACATAATTGTATAATAGACGTAGACAAAGGTTTGGGTAATAACAATCAGACAGTTGGTAGACTTTCGATCGGTATCTCTATTACGAATTTTTTTCTTTTTTTTCTAAGCAATATCAACCAAATGTTATAACACAGTCAAAGTCCACATATCGTTTCACTCAAAGTCCACATGTCGTTTCACTTAGACAATATGTATATAGGTGAGAAAAATCCTAAAAAGAGGGCACATTACGAAGAAATGAGGATTTAGGAGTTGACACTTAAAGGGGATGTCCTTATTTGAAGAAATAGTAATGAGACATTTTGAGAGACTTATCCTATCGGTTGTAATTTGGGTCCTGTATTGGTATATTCTGGTTTTAATGTATATACTAGATATTAGTTCTTCATATATGTACGTATAATAATTAAGTGTTTACTTTTATCCACAAGTAAACTTTAATATAAAATAAGAAATAAGTGAAAAGACGATGTATACACAATAATAAATTTATCCTGAGTAAATGTCACCTTTAATCATCATTAATCACGATAATTCATCTATTTAATATCGTACATTCTTTTATCGTTTAAAATAGTACAAAGAGAGACAGAAGATTATGTTGTTAATTGGATCGAAACTTTAGCAAATAAACTATAAATATAGAGTATCCGATGTAATAACTTATAAAGATTTCATCTATTTACATTTCAAAAATTTTTTCTTTTCCATTTTTGTTATTCCGATTAATTTCTCCGTAGTAGATATGAACGATTTTTATTTTTACTGAAAAAAAGGAAGTGTACCATGTCATTCTATAAAAGTGAGAAAATATACCACCATCTAGACTTACGGTACTTCATATTGTAAGTAAAATAGAAAAAAAAAAAAAAAGTAAGTAAAATAGAACATCGAGGTGACACCAGTTCGGATACAATGTGAGTGAGGACTACAGTCAAGTTACGTTATCTGTAGTTCGATCTTAATAAGAGTTGTCTTCGTAAACTAGTACCTTATGAATATTAAAAAAAATTTCCTACAATGGAATTTTTAAAAAATAATTTCATTTTAAGTATATTGTGTCTTATGGTAAAATTTCACGTACAAGTAACACAACATATTGTATTAGAGACCAAGATTTTATAAAAGTCGAGGGGTTTCTCATCGGAAATTCGTCAGAGAATAGTGAGGAAGGGGGTCCGGGACGGTTAATGATTGGACGGAAAACTAAATGGAAAAGGTTCTATTTAGTGTACTTACTAAATATTTTATACACTTGAAACACAGGCTGAAGAAAGTGGATTACAAAGTCACAAGTAAATACAACATATCTAAAGTCGTGATATAAGTAAAAATACTGACTTATGATAAGGTAGTAAACCTACGTGACATAAAACAAATAGGTAAGTAGACACTACCTGTCATCCGAACAAAGATGAAAAACAGGGAATACTTATCACGATAATATTGTCTAAGCACATGTATAAAAACCAACTTATAGATAAAAATTAAAAAACGACCACTTGGATCCTAATCTTAACGATCTAGTATACCATTAAGACAAAAATCGAAAAACTCCTTGGTGGTTTGATAAAAGGTGTCATCAACTTTGAACAATTAAAGATGGTCGTTACAGATTACTAAGGTCACAGAGGTGTAAGAACAGTTGTGAAAGATGAAAGTCACACTAACAATAACAACAACAGTATATTATTGTTACCACAATGACACACACTTCACCATAGAGTGACACCAAAACTAAAGATAAAAGGATTACTGATTACTATAATGTGTTTAAAAGGACTCAAATGTCCGTTAAAAACATTAAAAGAAACCTTTTTCTACAGTTTAGTTAAAAAAAGTAAAGATTTAATCTAAAAAATTAACTCAATATTCTGTATAAAACAAATAAGACGTATGGTCTGGAACAGTCTATCTACTAAACGTTCAATAAGAAGGTAAGAGTACTCAGTATGAAAATGAGAGAACTATTCTAGGATACTACATGTTTTAAACTTCAAATAGTTCATTTTAAATAGGTACAAAACAGAAAGAATACTAAACCCACAATATAGATTTAGATAATGGTTTAAGTTCAAGTATTCATATATAGTGACATAAAGGAAGAATATCAAAATATCTCTCAAATCAAAATATCTCATAACATCAAAGTCAAGAAGATAAATCCAGAAAATGTCTGGAACACAATCACGAAAGTATACCATAATCCATTCCAATCGTGAAACTGAAAACGAATAAACATTGTCGTCTAAATATCTGACCATCCTTAATCGAAAGTCGAGAAGTTTTTGCAAGCTAGAGACACATAGATGTTCAACGAAGTCAAGTCAGGTCAAGTCAGTGAGTCAGTACAGACTGAGAAACCCTGGGGTACCTGACGTCGTACGGTCCTAAGGGACAGGTAGTGGTTGAGGACTTCGAACGATTTTGAGTACAGGTAACTCAACCACTACGGTAGTTTGGTAGAGAAGGAGACAGCAGGCGAAGAGGAGGACGGAAGTTAGAACGCTTCGTAGTCCTAGAAAATGTCACTCAGTCAAGAAGAGTAGTCCACCGGTTTCCTAACCGCAAATTCGAAGTCGTAGTCAGGAAGGTTACTTATAAGTCCTGACTAAGGGAAATCCTGACTGACCAAACTAGAACCTCAGGTTCCCTGAGAGTTCTGAGAAGAAGTTGTAGTGTCAAGTTTTCGTAGTTAAGAATCCGTGAGTCGAAGGAAATACCAGGTTGAAAGTGTAGGTATGTACTGATGACCTTTTGGTATCGAAACTGATGCACCTGGAAACAGGTGTTCCATTACAGAGATGACAAATTATACGACAGATCCAACCAGTATCCAAAAGAAGGTTTATCGTTCGCAGAGAATTAAAGTACCGACTTTAGTGATAGACGTCACTAAAACCTCGGGGGATTTTATTTTAGACTGTGACAAAGGTGACAGAGGGGTAGTCAAACGGTACTACACTATCCTGGTCTACGGTACTACAATCAAAAGACTTACAACTCGAAATTCGGTTGTAAAAGTAAGAGGAGAAAGGGAAAGTAGTTCTTCGAGAAATCAAGAAACGAAAGACGGTATAGTCACCACAGTAGACGTATAAACTCCAATAACTATAAAGAGGACCGTTAGAACTACGGTGGTACACAAAGTAGATCGGGTCACAAAGAGTACTACATTGGGGGGTATATTCAATTTATACGTCCCACCGTCATATCTCGGAACTGTGTGAGGAAAAGGATAAACCTTGGTCAGACAACAAGGTACAGGTCAAGATTGACAACGAAGGACTGGACGTATGTCCGAAGAGTTCTCCGTCAAGTCCACCAGACCATAAGAGTAGAGAAAGTCTTAAAAGGTATCAAACAACACTAAGTGTGTCAGTTTCCGAAACCGTATAAAAAAAAGACCTTGAGAACGAAAAAGGTACTAGGTCGTCTACAATCGTTAAACTAGAGACCAAGGAGACGGAAAAACTTTTGTTCGAACTTGTAGACCTTCAAGTACCAAGTACATATGGACTTCGGACCGAACCTTTTAAAGCTCATAATGAAATGATCCAACACTCTACTCACGTGAACACGTCATCAGACTCGTAAGAAACCGTAACGGAAAGAAACCCTAACCTTACTTTTGACTAGAAAAGGTCAGGACACCGGTGACGACTCAAAAGGTGTAAACGACCGTATAACTCACGTCGTGAAAGTGTCGTAGTAGACAATCCTAAACTTTATCGAGTTGACTTAAGGTAGTGGAGGTGATCAAAACAAGTATCACTACTAAAGATTCCGGGTGAGCTTAAGTGTAAGGTCCTACAGACCGAGGTCCACTCACTAGTGTAGTGGAACACTAATAGACCCAACACTTCTAGAAAAAACATGTCAAGAAGACACATAAGAACGGTGGAGATTTATAGAAGACGAAGAAAATCCAGGTATGTTAAAAACAGGAAACAGCTCGGGTAGAAACGTACTTAATAAGGGAACAAAGAGATTAAAAGAACTTGTCTATAAATCAGAAAGGGTAAGATAACAAAAGGTGATAAAGAAACGTGACTAGTGACTTCTTCTGAAAGAATAGAGAGGAACGATAAGGAACAAAAAAAACAAAAAAAGAAAGATAAGAAACCTTGAGACGTAAGTTTACCCATATAAAAAGGAAAAGAGGAAACGAAAAGTGAAGAGAAGAAAAGTGTCGATAAACATTCCTGAGGAGTCTGTCGGTAAAACTGAAAACGTAAAGAAAAAGAACCCCTATCGGAACTAGGGACCGAGTGCATGTTACAGTGTTTGGAGGTAGGTATCAAAAAGTCCGTGAGACAGATAGTATAGATCAGGAAATTTACATAAAGAGTGAAGGTGACACATTAGTATTCCCTAAACTGAATCCAGTATGGACTTACCAGATCACCAAAAGGGATGAAACAAGTTAAAGTCAGACTCAAACCGTTATTCCTCGAGTACTAGATTCGGTGTCAGTCAAGGACCAGAACAAGAACGACTGACATATCCTGAATAGGTAGAAAACGACGTTTATTATATCAGTTAGACTAAAACGAAAACTGGTAGACCACTACAGGTACACATCTCAGAAGAGAACGCAACAAACTTCCCCCCATAAACGATACTGGACACACAAGGTAACCGTTTTGAGATAATCAGAAAAGGAACGAAGTAAGACATGAGGTTCCGGTTTAAACGGACAATGAGGTCCACAAAGAACTGAAGGATGAAAACGTAAGGTCAGAGGATATGATTTTTCCTGCAGAAAAAACCCACAATCAAGATCTACCAGAACATCCAGAAGTATCTTGGCAAGTAGAAGTCGAAGAAGTCGTAATGACCAACCACGTATCTGAACCTAATGAACTTACCTAACGGAACCTTTGCTTGTCTCTAGTCAGACAGTAAAAACTCTGACTTAGGTTCATGACGTAAAGCCTGAGAAAACAACTGATACTACCGATGAGGTAAAGAAGATTCCCTAAGAACACGTAGCATCATCTATATTACCAGTAGACTCAATTTAAGTGGGTAAGGTCAGGTAAAATCAAACGACTAATGATTTTACAACTGTAAGTGAGAACGGGAGAGTAAACTGGTGAGGGTCAAACGGAACTAAGTACCTGGATTGAAAGGTCCAAGGATACGTCATAACCAGAATGTCGTAACCTAGAACGAAGGTAGTGGCCAGTGTAGGTGTTGACCCACAACAAAAACCAAAAAGAGACAGAGAAGTAAGAAAGACCTCAATAAAGAGGTGAATAGAGGTAATTCTTGGATGGCTGGACCCCCCAACTAGAAAGTCACAGGATAGAAAAACGGAAAGTACGACAAGGACCCCAAGAGTTCCGTTCTTATCACTTCACCGAACAGTAAGGGTAGAGGTCTTCTGGAGTAAAACAGTCTTGTAAAACACGGGATGTCGAAACGATTTAATTAAATAATCAAGTTTATCCACAAGAAAAAAAAAACTCCCCCCCATCTCAGAAATCTCAAAAGATATACATCATCATAGTACAATAGATGTTTATCACTACCGAAATAAATTAGGAAGAGAAACTTAAAATAAAGGAAAGTAAATAAAGAGAACAGATGAACGACACCGGTTCAGGGGAGTATCTCAGAGACACTTCATAGTCACCGTTCTCACCCGTACGAACAGAAGAAGGACTAGGATCTCCTTTTCGAAAATGGAAAAGTGGTGACACATACTACAATCGACACCCAAACAGTATTTATCGGAAGTGATACAACTCCATACAAGGGAAATATTAGTAATCACTCTCAAGATAATAATTACATACTAATTGAAACAGTTTACGAAAAGGATACAGATAACTCTACTAGACTTTAAACATAAGTAGGAAAACAATTATACCAAATAGTGTAGCTAACGAAACACCTATACCTCGGTAAGAACGTAGGGACTTCATTAGGGTGATAGAATTAAATCAAGAAGGGAATTGATACATAACATCAATATAAAAGAAAATACTGAAAACACAAAACTGGTAGTATGATAGAAAAATTCACCAGCTAAGGGACGTAAATGATATATAAAAGGGAATGGTCACTCTAAAAAAAGAAATATATAAAATAATAAAACCATATCGGAAAGGAAAAAGTAAATTTCTTCTGGTAAATTGTAAAAAAACATTCCAGTTAAACTACCATTAGCTGAGAAAAACTGAAAAATCTTTTATCGAAATAAATAAGTGAGTAAATAAAAACTGACACCACTCAGAAACGACGACACGTCCGAAAAGAGATCAACACCGATCACCTCCGACGGAAGATAGACACGACACCTGAAGAGTAACGCCTCCGAAGAGAACAATACCTTGTTCTCGGGATCCCAGACGCCCGATGTCATCAACGTCGTACACCTGAGTCATCAACACTTAGCTCCCTAGATCTCGTGTCAGAGTTATAAATACCGTGTGTCTGACCCAGTAAGACTCAGTACACCCAAGAAGTGTCGAGTCCCTAGTTTAGGTACCGAAGACGTGACCGTCCATCTAAGAAACGGTGACTCTATGGTCCCTTCGAATCATTACCTGAGAGTATCAAAAATGAACAGACCCTTTGAGATAGAGAAGAAATCAAAACTTACTATTGGAACGACCCATCTCATAGGAACTAACATCCTAAAACGAAAGTCGTGAAATTTATATATAATTCTGTGAAGGAAGATTTGACACTTCAAAGAAGACTTTTTAATCGGAAATCGTAATCTCCTCTAAGGTAAGTACACTAAGAAACAAAAAGAGAACGACATAAATTTTAACAGACAAATATAGATTGTAAACGATAAAATAATACAGAACCGTACTGAGAAAAAACCCAAGTACTACAAACCTGGACCCAAACAAAGGACCTGGATCCATACAAAAGAAGGGGTCCAATCCTTTCAAAAGTTGGTAATTAACCATTTTATTTAAAAGAAGAGAAAGAAAGAAGAATAAGACCCTAGGGGTATCACATTTACAATCATGTGAACTACAACAGAGTCTTCAGGAAATCTGATGACACGTAAATTTTGAAGAAAAAAGAGAAACAACAAAACTAACCCACTAAAAGTGAGAAGACATAAGATGGAGTGAGTTCGTAAGAAGATATAGTGGATCAGTAGACAACTAAGGGAGATCATAAAGAAATTAAAGTAAGTAACATCGAAAAATAGAGACTAAAAAGGATGTAAAACCTTATATAAAATTTTCAGAAACTCCTTCAAGAGGGAAACAAGGAGATAAGAACGACACTCAAACCACTCACAAAATACTTATGAGAAAATCTATTTAGTGAATGGAGGTAAAGTAAAATAAAAAGACTCAAAGTAAAACAAGAAGTCGAACCCTGTATAAAGAAAAAGAAGAGTAAAGTAAACTGAAAGAGTAAAACAGAAATACTTTAATCCGTTTTGATAAAGTTCTGATAGGGTCAGAACTTTCATACAGGAACATATCCTCGTAGGGAACGTCTGATGTACACGGGCCACCGAAACCACCCTTCCAACCTCGACTTTGTTCTTTCCCGGTTCCGAAGAGTGTCCACGTGACTCCCGGTGGTAGAACTTCCTCCACTCCACACAATTTGGGTCTCCTCGATCTCGACCTAAGGTTATACCGGGTCACGAAGATCGTCTCACACCAACTCCGGTTATGGAAACACTACTACAACCTTGGTCTCACACCTCACCCGACCCTGAAGAGAACCCCGTTCGACTACCCCGGTCACAAGATCTTAGTCTCGGACTACACTCGACCCATAAAAAGACCCCAGGAGACCATCGAAGACGGAACTTTTCAACAACCTCAACTTTCACTCAGACGAACTTGTCAAAACCGTCCGGTTGATCTCACAGTCCACGAAATTTGAAGTGACGGAGATAAAACCCCGAGAACCGAACATTTAAACACTTACATGGGTAATTTTTACCTCAGAGTCAAAAAAGATGTTCGAAGACCGAGAGGACTATCATTCTCAACAACCGAAAGTTTTGGTCAATGCTAGGGTCTCGATTCCATGGATTACACCTTGAACTTGTGGAGGAAGACTTATTTCTAGAGGTTCAAACACTATAGGGGAAGAAAACTCAATGAATAGTCTCTACACACAGGACTAATCTGGTGAGAGAAGGGAAGGGTAGGTAATGTAAAAAAAGGGGGAGAATATAGGAGTAAACAACTTCTCCAAGATGATCTACCGTTAAACAAAAGTCTCTCTTAACTTGATACATATCAATATCATAACAACATAACTACCCTTATCGACTCAAGTCCCAGAAGGTTCAGACGGTAGAACTATAACGATTACTACTTACCAATTATATTACTAGTGTTGGGTACATGAATCGTTAGAATTTAGTGTAGTAAGTCTCAGAAAGTCTTTACTCATTAAGTATGAACTCTGAGTGTTTAGTATCAAAAATTATAGTCACTGGTCCCCATTTTTGTTGTTGGAACTTATACCTTCCCTCTATTAATACGACATAAGTAAGAAAAATTTAAAAAAAAATTTAAAAATAAAAATAAAATAAAACGAAATTTTATGACACAACCAAAACGGTATGTAACTGTACTTAGGTGGTTTCCACATGTACTCAAAGGTTAGGACTTGGGGGAAGGGTGGAGGGTGGTTCGTCATTACGAAATCAAGACAGATATCATACCTGAAACATTAAAAGGGGGGTTTGAAGAGGTCCATAGGAGTTTTCGTTCACATGAAAGTATTGAAAAACACTGATCCCTTTCAAAAGGATATTATGACTTGGGAGACACTATTGTAGACCTATCAGGACCCGTACCATCCTGACTACTAGTGGGATGAAGATTTAATTCTTTTGTTAGAACTATGTTGTGATGGTAATTTAAGTGTCTGAAGTAAATGTAAATAGTTCGATAAGAATCAATATAAGAACATCTATTATAAAGAAGAAGGAAAGATAAAGATCCAGGTTAGGTTCTTACACACAGAAAATAAACCGTACCGTAAGGCTGGAATAAAGTTCACCTTGACAAAGGCCAAGGCGAAAAGAACATACCGGAAGTGAAAACGAAAGAATACTTTCTTGACTTAAACTACAGAAGGAGGTCAGTTTTAATTCGGTAATAAAAAACGTCTTTAAGGTATCTTGTCTATAACACGATCAGATTCTCCGGAGTGTAGTTCTCCGTGTGTGACTCCTGAATAGGACGACTACCACTACTATTGGAACTAATGAAACAGTCAAAGTACAGAAGTTCCAAAAGGGAGGTCTTTCTGTAAAAGGTCAAACATTAACTATTCATAAAGTAACCTTCTATGAGACTTAGATACGGTTATAAGACAAAGAGGAGTTTGAAAAGAGTGGTCGGATTCGTAGATAACTACTAAGGAAACCCTTAATTGGTGTGGATAAGAATAGTACGACTTAAAAATAAAGATAGTACAGAAGACGTTGACAATCAATAGAAAAATGTTAAGTCAAGTCAAGTTAGTGAGTCAGTACAGGCTGACAAACACTGGGGTACCTGACATCGTACGGTCCGAAGGGACAGGTAGTGGTTGAGAACCTCCTCTCACTTTTTCAACCGAATTTCGAGTTGTAAGTCTTTTACTTCTAGTACCGTAGGCCAGGGTAGTGAAGTACCGTTTATCTACCCCTTTGACCTTTGTCGCCGACTGAAATAAAAAACCAGAGGTTTTAGTGACGTCTACCACTGACGTCGGTACTTTAATTTTCTGCGAATGAGGAACCTTCTTTTCAATACTGGTTGGATCAATCGCATAACTTTTCGTCTCTGTAATGAAACGGTTGTTTCCAGACAGATCAGTTCCGATACCAAAAAGGTCACCAGTACATACCTACTAAACCTGACACTTCTTCCGACTCGTGACTTCTTAACTACGAAAACTTGACGTCACAACCTCTTCTGAGAACTCTCAGGGAACCTGACGTTCCTCTAGGTTGGTCAGGTAAGACTTCCTCTAGTCAGGACCCTAAAGAAACCTTCCTTACTACGACTTCGACTTTGAGGTCATGAAACCGGTGAAGTACGCTTCTCAACTGAGTAACCTTTTCTGAAACTACGACCCTCCTTAACCCCCGTCCTCCTCTTCCCCTGCTGTCTCCTACTCTACCGACCTACCGTAGTCAATGAGTTACCTGCACTCAGACTCACTTGAGGCCCTCTACCACTACCTGTCCCTCCGGACCGCACGACGCTAAGTAACCCAGCGTCTCAACCTGTACTGTCATTGACTTGACTTAACTCACCGGTTTATAAGTATAACGAGTCAATAAAATAAAAATTAAACACTTTCTATGTAAGTAAGAACTAGTCCGAACACTACACGGATAATTAAAACAATCAAAGAAGTTTCTGAGATGGATGTTACACCCTCTGGACCCAAGTCAGGGACCCAAACCTTCTAGGGGACCAATTTCGTTTCCAATGGGTGATGTCATAAGAAGGGACCTAGTATGGTACTCGACATGTCAGGTACGTCAGTGTTTGTCAGCCTGTGCTGACTCACTGAAAGTGAAAGTGAAAGTTTCTTTCATGAAACACCAACAATGAAAAAATCCACGAAGTATTTTAGAGACTTAGTCACATTTTACCTGTTAAACAAATAATGGACATCAAATCACACTGAGTAAAAAGAAAGTGTAGTAAATATTATACAGTCAGTTAAGTTTATCAAAGTACGGTCGGTAAGATAGGAATATATAAGTATATATTATATCTAAGAATTTATATGTGTAAATGAATAGTACAAACTTCATTCTAAGTCATTTAATTATAATCACTACTCTTACGTAACAGATTTGTTTTTTCCTTTTCCTACTACACACCACCACCACCACCACCACCAAATCAGTGATTCAACACAGGCTGAGAACGCTGGGGTACCGAGGAGACAGGTACCCTAAGAGGTCCGTTCTTTGACCTCACCCAACGGTAAAGGAAGAGGTCCCCTAGAAGGACCGGGTCCCTAGTTTGAACTTGGAGAAAACAGAGGACGTAGTCCGTCCGTGATCGTAGTGGACCTTGTGGTGTATCGAATCATACACAAACCTTTATTCATACTTGTATAACAAACGTTTAAGACACGTGACCACACAAACATTAACTAAACATTTGACCAGTAACGAACATTTGTATTACAACTTAATACTTGATAAAATGTTCTTTAAGTCTAATTATTTTAATCCATGAGTGTCACTGTGTCATTTTAAAGGTAGGATCTAACAGTAACGATATTTTTGTGTGTTCTTATTCAATAGTCAGATATACAAATTTTCTTTCAAATTCGTCAAAACTGACACCTATTTCATCTACATTTTTCCCAACGGAACATCTGAAAGATCAATTATGAAAGTTTCACGAATTTTCATTAAGTAAAGAACTTAAGTCATTTATATAAGAACCATAAGTGACAACCAAATTATTATCGGATTAATTATATATGAATATCAATTTCCAATTGTAGTGGTTTAAAGAATCAGTTGTATATTAAGTAACCCTTAAATTCTTCTAAATTTATAATATTAAAAACAGGGTAGGTTTCGTCAATAGTTAATCACAACGTACAGTAGTACACAAGTCCGTATAGTCCTCCAAATCTACGAGAGAAAAAGGAGAGAAGTAATATTGTTAATGGACAAAACGAAGTAATTGAAGAAGGACATGAAAGACACCTTTAATAGAAGAACCGGACCTCAAAACTGAGTAAAGAAATTCACTATTGAATAATTTAGTAGACAGAATTAGAGATGGTCATAATTCTTATAAATCGGTAAACTTGTCTCGGACCGTCCTATAATCTAGTATAGAACCCCTCCTTATACTAGAGTCAAGATAATTTGAATTTAAAAATAGAAATATACAAATAAAGGAATCTCCAAAGTAAAATAAATTTTATAATATCCTTACATTATAAAATAATTTACTTTATATTGTTAGGATATATATTCCCTTCTCGTCAGCACTTTCAGTTTATATAACGTGAAAATGTCTCTGTAAAACTGTGGATTGACATAACTTTATCGAGAGAGGGAGGTGTATTGTTGAGTGTACAATTTATGTTCACATAGATTTACAGGACGAGACTTATTCTACTATAAGGAAAGGAGTTCTCTGGTTTAAAATCTGTATTTGTTCGATTATGTTTTTACATAATACAATATTTTTACCCCTTTTAAATCTCATTATTCCTTAATTAGATACTCGTACATCTAGTTTCTTTGAAAGTCTCTGTACGACCGTGTACTTATCATATGAATCTTAGTTAGTCTGTTTGTTCTCTCCTGTCAGACCTAAATCTCTTGTTATCCCCGTCACGACTCTTTAGTACACCACTTACGGAATATCAATTCTTAACGTTCTCGTGTGTAAAGTTGTCACTACTCTATCTTCCGCTCCTGTTTCTTTCTCTACCCCAAGTCGAGTATTTTACTGAACCCACGAACCACTTCCCCGAGGACTTATTAAAACTCGTTCTGTTTACTGTAGTAATCCGAACGAAAGTCTTTTTCTAGGAAGACCAACGTCACGTCTTACAGTTAACCTCCCTCTTCTCTACCTTGACTTTCGTTGGAATCCTTAAACCTGTAAGTCAGTACAATCTATGTTTCTTGTCTTTTGTCTAAGTCCTCTTTTACATACTCTTTTAGTCACTATAAACTAGTAACTGGTCTCAACCTTTCAACTCATTCTCTGAACACACTGTTACGTCCACATATCTAAGGACCAACCTACCCCGTGATTAGAGTTTATCCTATACTCGAGTCTTTATGAGATAAAGAGTCACTCTATAATGAAGTAAGACGGAGATGAATAGAGTACACAATGACATCCTAAGACAAGGACGTAATTACCTTTACTTTGTAATTCGACCTGGTATTATATTAACCGGTATCTAAACTACTCTGTCTGGAAACAATCGTTTCATTATAGAGACGAAAAATTATACGACAGATCCAACCAGTATCGCAAAATTATAACGTATCCTTAGACCTTACAATCCAGGTACTTAGGTCCATTTACTCTTCATCAGTTTTTCCGCTACCGTTCTTACTTATAGCTGTAAAATCCTTAGTCATTTGATTTTACATGACCTTACCCACTCAAATAAAGTCTACTGGTAAAATAGATGATGACACCCGTTCTTAGGGAATCGACCACTGAGTCTTCAATTTCGTGGACGGAGGTTACGCCCTCTGGGCCCAAGCTAGGGACGCAGTCCTTCTAGGGGACCTCTTCCTTTACCATTAGGTGAGGTCATAAGAACGGACCTTTTAGGGTACCTGTCTCTTCGGACCATCCGATGTCAGGTACCCCTACGTTTCTCAGCCTGTACTGACTCGCTGAAGTGAAAGTGAAAGTGACACCCGTTCTTAGTGAATCTTCTTTACCTCATCGGTAGTATCAGTTGTTTTCTCAGGTTTTACGTCATGAACCTACACTATAGTTTTTCCTGTCTTACTAGAGACAAGTAAAGGTTCCGTTAGGTAAGTCATAGTGTCAATAGGTTCAGATACGGGGTTAGTCATTACGACTTCTTCGACTTCAACTTGACAAGATACTTCAAGGTAGGTGTTGACCTACGACAAAAACGAAACCGAGACAGTGAAGTAAGAAAGACCTCAATAAAGAGTTGACTAGAGGTCATCGTCTAACCCGTGAATGACTGGACCCCTCAAGTAGAAAGTCACAGGGTAGAAAAACGGAAAAGTACGACAAGTACCCCAAGAGTTCCGTTGTTATGACTTCACCATACGGTAAGGGAAGAGGTCGTCTGGTGTAAAACAGTCTCTGCCCCTAGTTCTGGTAGGGGTTCTTTTTCTTTACGTTTTTACAGTTTCGATAACAAAAAGGTCATCAGCACATACCTACACTATCGACCTCATATTTCTTCCGACTCGTGGTTTCTAAACTCGACGTCACAACCTCTTCTGAGAACTCTCTCAGAAGAGGACCAATCCTCTAGTTTGGTCAGTTAGGATTACCTTTAGTCAGGACTAATAAGTAACCTTCCTAAACACGACTTCGAATTCGAGGTTATGAAACCGTTGGACTACGGTTCTCGGTTGAGTAATCTTTTCTAGGACTACTACCCTTTCTGACTCATGTCCTCTTCTCCCACTGTCTTCTACTGTACAAATCTACCGTACAGACTGAGTAACCTGTACTCAAACTCGTTTCAGGACTTCTATCACTTCCTATTCTTTCGGACCCTACGAAGTCAATTAACCTAACGTTTCTCATCCTGTACTGAATCACCGACTTGTTGTTGTTACTATACTGTTAATAGTATATATATATATATGTGTGTACGTATATATCCATATATTATTAATATATAAATATACATTTTCAAACAATAAATTAATTTTAGTATAATCGTTCCTCTTTTAATACTCCTGTATTAAGTGATGACGATAATACAAATAAACGAGACTTTAAAAAAACTAGTTTTGTATTTGTCTAGGGTTAATAAATGTTTATTTTAAGGAATATGAGTTTTGGTTTCAAGGGAAACTGCACATATTCTTGTTCTTCTCTTTCTTTTAAAGTTTGCTACTACAGTCTAAAAAAAATCATAACTTACTGCCTAAAGTTGTGATGATTTTCACAGTCACAACTCGAATATTATAGAATACGACATAAATTAATAATATGTCCCCTTTTACTGACTTGTGAAATCTTAGTCTCGTTCCTAAAAACAACTCCTGTCTGAAGAACTTTGTACCTACCAAAAGTTTTGGTGAATGTATTATTCACGACATACACCCTTAAAAATAAGGTCATATAACTAGTCAGTCCGTTTATGTCCCAAATGTCGTCGTCACTCTAAAACTTCACTCGACCTTTAACAAAAAAAAAAAAAAAAAGAATAAAAGGTAGGTATCAAGAATCAATGGGGATCCCGAAGTGTTTTGTTTCAACCAAATCTCTTTTTTTCCACTAGTACGGAGAAGAGAAAAATTTTTGGAAATTATTGAAGATTTACGAAATATTAGAGTTTGGGTTGTACGGGAGTTTTAAAGGTCTTTCTAGAGGTAAAGTAGAACGGGAGGAGAAATGGGGAGAGTAAAATAAACTCGGTGAACCCAAAAAGATTTCAGGACTTCAGGGTGTGTGAGATAAAACCCTAACAACATGAAGTGTTGATGAAGTTTGAATTGATGATAAAAAGGAAGAAAAAAACCAGTACGGTGAAGTGTACAACCTGGAATTAAGGGGTTGGTCTCTAGTCTTGTGTGAGGTACGTTCCTTCGATCCTCAAAATTGGTGACCTGCCGGTCCCTTCAAGGATTGAATTGATGAGAAAGTTTGGAGTTTAACTTTTAAAAAAGAGATATCTTTAGGAGAGGATTTAAGTGTCAAATCCGATTTCAGAAGATACTTTCTTAGAGTAACATGTCCTATGCAGAGATGAAACGTGTTAACTTCACTTACTCTACAAATAAAATTTCATTAAAAAATTACCGATAAAATGGGTAACTGTAGATCTGGGGAACTCCGTGTCTCCGACGACGTATGAGAGAACACACGGATCACGGACTGTAAATCATCCTTATCTCTTCTACCAACATCTAATTGATGGAACACTTTCATGAAAGGATATTTTCTACAATTCACCGGACCTTCTCAAAAAAACAGATCTGTTCAAGTAATTCCTTTGTTCTGTTCACAAGAGTACACAAACTCTTCACAAGACATGACAAAACTAAGGGAGGTGTAGACAATGCATGTATGTATATATATATATACATATGTATATATATATACAAAGTAATAAAACCGATAAGACCCAAACGTAACGACGTACCAAAAAGAGATCAACACCACTCTTCCCTGATGAGAGATTGACCCCCGTGACCGAAGAGTGACCCTACTGAAGAGAACAACACCTCGTGTCCGAGATCCGGGAGCCCGAAGTCATCAACACCACGTGCCCGACTCAACGAGGTACAGTACACTTTAGAAGGGTCTCGTCCCCATCTTGAACACAGGGGACGTGACCGTCTGTCTAAGGATTGGTCACCCGGTGACCAATAAAAGAGTGAATAAACAATTACAGACGAAAATTCTCACCATATCTTTATCCAACTACACGAATGGACAGTCTGGGAACCAACAGTCGGTCCGACTAACTTGAAAAGTTCCCGGTAGACCGTTACAGACCTCTCTAAAAACGAACAGTGTACCAATCCCACAGTCCATGACCGTAGATCTCCTTACGTACTTCGATTTTAAGATGTTACATACTACTTCCATAAGTTTCGGTCTTTAATAGGTCGATTGTACGGTCATCATGTCTCTGACTCTTTGGGACTATACCCCCTCTCACTCTGAGATTCAATACAGGACCCATTTGTTTCAAAGAGATTATGTCGTACTGTCATACAATGAAATCATAAATAAAACCTATGAATATATCTGTATTTACAATCGGTAAAGTATTACACATTGACCAAATAAATCTCAGATCATGTTTATCGAAAGGTGTGACTTGTGTTAGAGAACGCGTAATAACCGTAAGTTATTTAGAAACAACTTAAGTTAAAATAAACCGTGTAGTGAGGTCGAACAGTTGTAGTAAAACACGAGTCCTGAACTATAGATTTAATATAGATTGAAGGATAAAAGTACAGTCCGTGTTTCAACATGTCATATCGTAGATACAATAACTATCTTTATCACCCGTCCTCTTCTGGTATGTGATTCCACTTTAGGACATCTAAGGTAAAACTTTATATTTGTAAAAACATGATAGTAAAGTAGTGTCATCATGTGAACTAGGACACTGTTGACGAAACACATTGAAACGTAAGTAATTACTTTTTTACACTAATACAAAAGTTCTTCACAAGTGTATATCTTTCTTTATACTTTTCATTATAAAATCTCATTAACATTTTTACCCAATTACAAATTTACATAACTTAATAAGTATGTATAACGATACACATAACACAGAAGATATCTTTTTACCTGTTTCTAGTTATTTTTTAATGTGTTTTTTAATAAAATTTTATACTTCGTAAATCTTTAATATCACTTGTCATAACTTGTGTATAAAAAGTCCGTAATCCGATTTACGACAAGTACGTGAAAGAACTGAATGAGACTTCATACATAATAAAAATAGATATAAACTACCCGAGTAGTTCCCATTAAACGGTTCTAAGGAATCGATATTTCCCTACATTCTCTTATATAAATTTAAGTGAAAACCAATTGGTGAACGTTTAACTTGTTGACGTACTATCTAAAACGTAATGTCTAATCCCTTTAAATTTTTATATTATTATATGTTACAACATTTAGAACCTTATTTTACATATGTGTATGTGTAACTACCTCTACTCCAGAAATGGAGTTACCTTTAGTTGACTGTTACAAGAGTTCGTAGTATTTTTATATAAATACGAGATTGGATATCAGGATGTATATTAATAGAATTTGTTTTTATTTTAAATTTTATTAAAAAAGATATATTTGTAAATAAATACACATTGGAATAATAATAAATCTTACCGTTCTTTCAAATTAATTTATAAGTCTTCGTTAAATTTATTTAATCTTTTACTGGTTGACTCCTTTGTAATACTTATAATAACCCCTGATAAAATTAAGACTTCTAATACCTTGTTGGATTTTTGTAAAAGAACCATAGTAAGGTTCGTTCTTTACGCATCTCATTTGACTAACAGTGAAATAGTTTTATACGGACGGACATTGTTTTATAGACCTTTTCTCATACACTCTTCATCGTCGTTGAGATTACATCGTCGTCATATTCATATAGTTACCTGTCATTTGAATATCACGTTTATATACGGTAAGTTCAGATACTTATGGTTTTTATTTTCTTAAGTGAAAATCCGATATAATGTCTTAGACAGTAGGTAAGTCTTCTTTTATTAAATCGGTACGAGGGATAAAGTCCCAAAGAGTTGTAGGCTTGATAACTGTCAAACCCGAGGTATTAAGAAACAACACCTCCTGTTGTGACACATAACGGTCACAAATCTTCGTTCAGACAGGAGACAAGTTGATCTTTAGTAACGTAAAGAGGGGCTGGGGACTAGGAGGTGATATTGTTGGTGCACTTTATAGTAAAACGATCTTCTAACCAACGTTTTGACCGGTTTTGTAAGGAGACACACATAGTTACATAGACATTAAACTGAAACATGAAGAAAAGTCCACCCGAGATAAAAAGATGGGGAAATTAGACCGGATCGAAACACTGGATAAAACCCATCATGTTACTCGACCGTCATTACCCAGGGTCAAGGTTCGGGTCCAGAACACTCCGGTGAGTAAGAAGGTGAACGCTAAAAAAACATGAGGACGGAGGGAAGACTTATTTGGTTTAATCTTCTAGTCTTCCTCTTCGTGTTGTACCTAGTCTCATGTCAATTAGTCTACAGAGTCGACAGATGTCCTAGAAATTAAAGGGTAGTTCGTCATCTTTGGTAGTGTAGAACTCCGCACAAATAAAACTGGTGTATTCATCGATCTAAAAATGAGATTCTATGTTAAACAAAAATGAACTAATCTCGGTTAATCCGAATAAGTTAAATAAAGTGTGAAAAAAGTTAATTAAACACAAAATACCTTCATTTACCTCAACGTTCCCTTTTGTTGGATAATAAAATTATATATTTATAAACACTCTTTATCCAACTTTGACGACCCTATAAAACACTTTTATTAATTCAAACGTCTAATTACTTCATTTGTCATATTAACATAAGAGCGTCATCCTGTGACGACTACGATTCTAACAAACATGACTTTAGAAACATAACATATTTAAAAGGTAAAGGAAAATCGTTGGACATACTATTTATAAGACTATTTCCGAAATCTTTTACAAGAGTAGAATACAGCATCAGGATTGTTATTAAATTATACTCTAGAAAAGAATAGGATTAAACTATCAACCACGATCCAAAACAAATTTTAAAAGACTCCTGTATAACTATACCTCTATGTTTTTATAAAGATCTAAAACTTAATATACACAAATTTTGAAAAGATGACTGTAGAAAGTTTAAAGAACGTCGAAGGAATGAATTTTAAATCTGTAACACTACTCGGTTAACGTTCTCACCGGGGTCAAAGGGGGGAATGGGATACAGGAATCTTACATTGAAATATCGAGGTAGATAGCTCTTCAAGTTAAATAAAAGAGTGAGTGTGAGACTGGAGAGGACATTGAATGAAACCGGTAATCTTGCACCATCTCCTGTATTACGTCGTCGAGACGATGATCTGGAACTTTGTCACGAAAAAGAACAACAGAACCTGAGGAGGGCGATGTACTTTTGATCGGACTGGTTCGGGTGACCTCCTTCCCTCTTGTGTACTTCATCTCGGAAACTTAGTGGGTACACTCCGGTTCGATCTGTCCGGTCGTGGGTAGGTTGGACGACTGACAAACGTCTGATTCTCGTTTGGGTCGACTTTAGTTGGAGTGGGTCTCGTTATTCGTTTTGGTAGGTCGACTGTACGGTAGAGTACCCTTTATTACTTAGAAGAGAAAAATTCGATGATACAAAACCTCGCCAAACAATGTGTCAACATTGTTTGACGTATTATATTTTAGTAAAGGTGTTAAAAATATGGAGTATACACTTCTAATTTACCGTAATGAACATACTTTTTTTGTGGGTATATACAAACGGGTTATAATCAAATGTATTATCGATTATATTGAAATATATTATTACGGTTTTAATGAAATATTTAATTGACATACGTAAAAGATTTATTTGTTTAAGATATTTAATGAAATATGTATACTATATAAAAATACTCAAAATTAAAATGACTAATAAACTTTAATCGTTATAATTACTTCTGTAATTGTGAAAAAGGATGTACTCGAACTTTTGTAACTAAGGGTTTAACATAAAACTTAAACTCTTCGGTAACAACAATATTTTAATAAAAAAAAAAAATGAAACAAAAAAAAACTTAAAAAAATCAAAAAATAAAAAAATTAAAATTTTAGAAATTAAGAATGTACGCAAGGGTTTGTACTTGGGGGGAGGGTGGAGGGAGGGGTATTGTAGAGAGACCCAGTAGGGGTACGTGGTCGGGGTTCGTACGACATAGGACGCAGTCTGTATCTGACCGCTAAGTTAAGAATGTACTAACATATGTACAATCTTACGGTAAGAGGGTTTAGTAGGGTGGGAGAGGGAGAGGGAGACTCAGGTTTTCAGGCAATATGTGTAGACACAGAAAAAAGGACAGAACGTATGTCCCAGCAGTAACGGTAGAA
>SJYO01037955.1:34325086-34431560 GCA_006410555.1 Capra ibex
CTTTTGATGTCCGGTTATAGTGACTACTTGTATCTACGTTTTTAGGAGTTGTTTTAAGATCGTTAGTCTTAGGTTGTTGTGTAATTTTTCTAGTATGTGGTACTGGTTCACCCGAAATAGGGTCCCTACGTTCCTAAGAAGTTATAGGCGTTTAGTTAGTTACATTAAGTGGTGTAATTGTTTAACTTTTTATTTTCGGTATACTAATAGAGTTATCTACGTCTCTTCCGGAAACTGTTTTAAGTTGTAGGTAAATACTATTTTTGAGAGGTCTTTCGTCCTTATCTTCCTTGTATGGAGTTGTATTATTTTCGATATATTTTAATAAAATTTTATCTTTTTAGGTAATTTTACAAGAAAATTTTTTGATTAAACTTACAAGATTCAAAACTTTTGAATTTTTTTAGATTAAACTTAATACTTTCACTTTCAGTGAGTCAGTACAGGTTGAGAAATGTTGGGGTACCTGACATATCAGATACCTTAAGAGGTCCTTATGACCTTACCAATCACTAAGAGAAGAGGTCCCCTAGAAGGGTTGGGTCCCCAGTTTAAGTCCAGAGGGTGTAACATACGTCTAACAAATGGTCGACTCGGTGTTCCCTTCGGGTACTTATGACCTTACGCATCGGATAGGAAAGAGGTCTCATAGAAGGCCTGGGTCTTTAACTTGGCCCCAGAGAACGTAACGTCCGTTTAAGAAATGATTGACTCGATAGTTCCATCGGGATTAAACTTACAATTATTTAAATATTTACTCTAAGGGACTACCGAGTATACCATTTCTTAGACGGACGTTAAGTCCTTTGGGTCCATGGTAGGGACCTAGACCTTATAGGAGACCTCTTCCCTTACCGCTGAGTGAGATTATAAAAACGGACCTCTTAAGGTACCTGTCTCCTCGGATGACTCGATGTCCGGTACTCCAACGTTTCTCAACCTGTACTGACTTACTGATTGTGTGAATTCATATGTGTGTAAAGAGTAAATTTATACTTCGTTTTTGTTTATTTGTTTGGTTGACAGGTCTAAATTGACCAAGTTTTACAGAATTTTTTTTTCTATATATTCGTAAATCAATAAATTTTGTTAATAACTTTTATCTTTGTCCCTTTTTACTCTCTTGGATTTGTTACTTAAACTTTGAGTAAGAACAATGAACTTGTCTTATTAGTACTTGTCAAAATTCGGTAACGATTTACTATCGTCTAAGAGATATTATTCCCTTACAAATGAGACAAGACTATTTCTATCCACAATGACCTTAAAAGAGGGTACCGTCCTGTGTATACCCTTTTATGGTAAATGATACTCAAATGACTGAACCGAGTCCTTAACAGAATAAACATGACTACCGATGACCGTTTTCGGTTGTTATAAACAAAGTTTTAAGACGACTTTAGGACACGATAAGATCAGATCAATTGAAAACGTCGAAGATACGAAAAGTCCCCGAAGATATTTGATGACCGAAAGTAAGAAAATAGGAACAAACTCTACTGTAACAGTAAGTACTGACGTGTCCTGATATTTACTACTAGATTACAGTGAATAGATTAATGAAGCGTAGGACGTGATTTCAAATTAGGAGGACCTAGTTATAGTCGAGAGTCGAACCGTAAGTTGTTTGTTCGTAACCGTACATATACCTATATAGAAGTCCCTTATTCTCATTTCTCGAAGAAATGACTTCGTAATGACTGTATTTTTTTAACATGTATAAATTATATATGTAGAACTACTTAAAATTTTATTCATGTGTGGGTAGTATGAGAGTGGTATTTGTTATGCATCTGAAGTGTTAGGGGAGATTTTGAAAGGAAAGAGGTAGAAAATAAATACTATTTTTGTAAACTTTACTCAAGATGAGAGAATTTAAATCCATAATATGAAACGTATTACAGGAGGTTTAAGTGGACACAATATCTTTTACCATTTTTTAGGGAAGGAGAAATTTCGATTATAAGAGAACAAAGACACATATACTTATATGTGTGTATACATATGTATACCGTGGGGTGAGGTCATGAGAACGGACCTTTTAGGGTACCTACCTCCTCGGACCATCCGACGTCAGGTACCCCAGGGTTCTCAGTCTGTGCGGACTTACTGAAGTGAAAGTGAAAAGTGAAAGTACGTAACCTCTTCCTTTACCGTTGGGTGAGGCCACAAGAACGAACCTCTTAGGGTCCCTGCCCCCTCGGACCACCCGACGGCAGATACCCCAGAGTGTCTCAGCCTGTGCTGACTTCGCTGAATCGTCGTCGTCGTCGTCGTCGTATACGTATATATATATTATACCCTCTTCCTTTACCATTGGCTGAGGTTATAAGAACGGACCTCTTAGGACACCTGTCACCTCGGACCTCCCGACGACAGGTATCCCAGCGTGTATCACCCTGTGCTGACTTCACTGAATCGTATCGTATATATTATATGATATATATATAGGAGACCTCTTCCCTTACCGTTGAGTGAGCTCATAAAAACGGACCTCTTAAGGTACCTGTCTCCTCAGATGACCCGATGTCAGTACTCCAACGTTTCTCAACCTGTACTGACTTACTGATTGTGATTTCATATGTTTGTAAAGAGTAAATTTATACTTCGTTTCCGTTTATTTGTTTGGTTGACAGATATATTTGTTTGTTCGGTTGATATATATAATATATTATATATATTATAAAAGACATACATTAGTACAAAAAAGGGTGTAGAACGGATAATATTAATTGTAACCTGACAATTATAGAGTAACTCTAGAATTAAAATTAAGAAAACCTATTTATAGGTCTTCACACTTAAAATTTAGTTTATCAGCAAGATAAAAATTGTAATACTTCTTGGATTTCGGAGATGAGAGACGATGAAAAGGACATGGTTAAATGCAAGTGTGGTTGTTATACGTTTTAAGGAAAAAGAGGTGTAGGAGCTCTCACGAACAATGGAGGCAACAAAATCTATTATGATAGGTTTATCTCCTTTTTCATTACGGAGTAACACTAAAATTAAAGGTAAAGGGACCACGAATCACTATAACTCGTGAAAAAGTACATGAACCGGTAAAAATACAGAAGAAATCTCTTTATAGATACTTATAAAATTAACTCAATAAACGGAAAAAAATTAACTCAAAAAAGAAAAAGGGTTACTTATGATCAAATAATTTCCTATACTATTTCCTATGTCTACTTATCGGTCTACTTCTCTATGGATCTCGTTCGAGAGGTTCCCAAGAGTCCTCTCCCGGAACCCCTGTATTTGAGGTGGTGACCTTAACCCTACTCAGTGGCAGTATCTCCAACTTACCGTAGTGGCTGAACTACCTGTACTGAAACTCGTTCGAGACCCTCGACCATAGTCTGTCCCTTCGGACCGTACGACGTCAGGTATCGCAGCGTTTATTAGCTTGTACTGACTTACTGACTTGACTTGGGAACATCATACACACAAGTAGTTGGACCTACGAGAGACTTGGGACATGATAACCCTAAATCCCCACGAAGGAGTGTATCTATGCTAGTTAACAATCGAGGTAAAGGTCGGGAGGAGCGGTAAAAACTCTTCACAACCTCACCTAAGATTTTTAAGGTTCGAAAAAATTTTTTGAAAAATAAAACATAACCCCATATCTGTTAATTGTTTCAACACTATCAAAGTCCACTTGTCACTTCCCTGAGTCGGTGTCTGTATGTCCATAAGTAAGAGGGGGTTTACGGAGAGAGTAGGTACAACGATGTATTGTAACTCGTCTCGAGAGACATTGATATGGCATCTATGAACAACCAATAGGTAAAATTTATATCGTCACATGTACAGGTAGGGTTTGAGGATAATTCAAAATTCTCAAGGAATATGTAAAATTGATAATTCTGACATAGTTTATACACTAAACGTTTACAAAAGAGTGTAATACACCCAATGGAAACGTAAGACAACTAACAAAGGAACCGACACATCTTCAAAAAATCGAACTATATCAAATCAAAAAGATAAAATTGAAAATAACAGACGCGTGAAACTATAGTATAGGTCCTTTAGTAACAGTTCTGGTTACAGTTCTTCGAAGAACTATAAAATAGAAGATCCGAAAAATCTCTAAGTCTAGTACATAAATTAAGAAATTAGACGAAACTCAACTGAAAACACGTACCACATTCTATTTCCAATCCAAATGTACACCATTAAACGTATACCTACAGGTCAAAAGACTTGTGGTACATAGTTTCACTGATAGGAAATGATAAACACATAAGGGGTGGATCGGTGAGTTTCTAGTCAAGTAATTTTTGTACACCCAAATCGTCAAACGTAAATTCCGGAATACTTCGTGTGTAGAAACTATTTAGGACTTACTCGTTTTAGTAACTAAAAAATTCTCGTTCAAAATTTTTTTTAGAGTGAACTTATAAAGACTTAGACTTGTTGTTTTCCGAAGGAACGAACTTGCACTAAATACCTTTATACAAACGGATTATAAATTGTATAAACTAGTCAACTTAGTACGGGTTCAGGAAATTCTCTTTACGAAAATGACAAAGGAAAATCGTTTACTCTTTTGACTCTATAACCCGTCAAACGGGTCAAGGTGTGGTATTTAGAGGTTTTTCCTACTCTAATTGTAAGTCACTTGAACCTGAGATAAGTATGTAGGTGTAGGGATTTAGGTATCCAGACTACTTCTCTAAACTCTTCGACTTAATGATGTAAACCTTTCTAACGTATAGGAATTTTAATGAATTTCATGAGTTCCTTTTTTTTTTGTTTTGTGGAGATTTTGTGGTTCGTTGAAATTCGAGTAGAGAGTGACATAATCCTCTTGTAACAATTATGAAAGAATTAAATCGGACAATTATTTCAAACACATCCCCCCTCTATCTCTGTCCCTCTCTCTCCCTAATCCCGTAGTGGTCCTAAGTATTGTAATCTTACAGTAACGAAATTTACAGTATAATCAAGACGGAAATAAAATTGATCCTGAAGGGACCACCGAGTCTGCCATTTCGAAGACAGATATTACACCCTCTGGACCCAAGCTAGGAACCCAGACCTTTTAGGGGGCCTCTTCCTTTACCGTTAGGTGAGGTCATGATAACGGACCTTTTAGGGTACCTGTCTCCTCGGACCATCCAATGTCAGGTACCCCAGTGTTTCTCGACCTGTACTGACTCGCTGAAGTGAAACAAAATTGATTAGAAATTTTTGAACAAAATATAAGGGTCTTTTCCTGTTACGAGACACAAGAAAAGAAAAATTACATCAACTCCGTTATCTATCCTTTATTAAACAGGAAAATATGGAGATATGAAGTAAAATCTGATATTATTTCAACCCTTACAATCGTAACTGTAATTATATCAAGTGGTGTATCCGGTCAAACCTCTTATATCTTGTGAAGTATTTTCTAAATAAGGTTTCTATACAAAACACATTATTATAAGGAAAAGACGTTTTTTCAACAGACAGAAAACCTGTAACTGTTGATAAAGAATGTCTAAAAGTAATGAAAAAAACCCCCATTTCTTCTAGAAGATTTACGATAGGGTATAAAACTGAAAAATGTAAAAATCATAAGCAAACCTTAAAGTGAAAACCACAACCACCAAATCAGCGATTCAACACAGACTGGGAACACTGGGGTACCTGCCATCAGGTAGTCCGGGAAGACAGGTACCCTAAAGGGTCCGTTCTCATGACCCACCCTACGGTAAAGGAAGAGGTCCCCTAGAAGGATTGAGTCCCTAGTTTTGGTGTAGAGGACGTACTGTCCACCTAAAAAGTGACGACTCGGTGGTCCCTTCGGGAATGGGAACCACACACGAATCAGTGAGTCAACACAGGTCGAGAAACGTTGGGGTACTTGACATCGGACGGTCCGAAGAGACAGGTAGCCTGAAAAGTCCGTTCTTATTGACCTCACCCAACGATATAGGGGGAGGTCCCCTAGAAGGACTGGGTCCCTAGTTTGGGTGTAGAGAACACAGAGAACTTAACGTCTGTTTGAGGACCATCCGTACAATACAAAAAAAAAAAAAATTAAATAAAAAAATTTAACTTCCTATTAAAGAAATGTCTTAAAACAACGAAAAACAGTAGTTTTCCTTCGGTTCAAAAAAACTTTTGTGAAAACAAAATGTAGAAACTGGTGGAGTCTAGAGGACGAACGAAGGTAAATCTCAAGACAAAGAGAAGCTTCACGTTCCGTTGACTCTCAGTAAGTCCAAAAAAAAAAAAAAAAGAAAAAGGTACAATCATAGTGAGTACGAGGTAAGACTCGACTTACCACCTGTCTCGAAGACTCTCATCCATCGTTCTCTACGATTTGTCACAAAGGGACATTTAAGTCCATGTTAAGTAAAAGAGATCTACTTCCACCACGACTACCTTGATCCTAACACAACGAGTTGTAAGAGTTTAGAAAAAACACCTTAGTACACGGAGTCTCAAACCTAGAAATAATCACAAGAATAGACTACGGTCCGTAAGGAAATGTCTAATGACGAAGGTAGTCTTAAAGTGACCGAAGTAATTGTTGTATCTATTTCGGACCGTTGTCCCCATATCTTTTAATTCCTACAGAGGTGAAAAGTAAGAGATCTTTATGATATTATATTTTTTTAACTAACACGATTTTACGACTTCTCCAATAGGAACGAGAATCCTGGTAACGACAACAAGTCAGTGAGTCAGCACAGACTGAGAAACACCGGAGTACCTGACGTCGTACGGTCCAAAAAGACAGGAAGTGATAGAGGGTCTCAAACAAGTTTGGGTACAAGTAACTTAACCAGTACGGTAGGTTGGTAGAGTAGGAGACAGTGATCGGGAATTAGAAAGGATACTAGTTCCAGAAAAAGGTTACTCAACTGAGGAGTGTAGTCCACCGGTTTTGTAACCTCGAAGTCGATGTCGTAGTCAGGAATATTACTTATAAGTCTCAACTAAAGGAAATCATGACTGACCAAACTAGAGGAACGTCAGGTACCCTGAGAGTTCTCAGAAGAGGTTGTGGTATTAATTTTCGTAGTTAAGAAGTCACGAGTCGGAAGAAATACCAGGGTGAGAGTGTAGGTAAGTACTGATGACCTTTTTAGTATCGAAACTGATACTCCTGGAAACAACCGTTTCACTACACAGACGAAACATTACGTGACGGATCTAAACAGTATCGAAAAGAAGGTTCCTCGTTCCCAGAAGAGCCCTGGTATACTGACAGTTTATAGTACATTTCAGATTTCTTAGTCAAGTTTTTTTCATTTTAATGTTTATGTAACATCGTGTAACCTAAAAATAACGATCTTGATCTTAAGAACTTTTCAATAAAATCTTTTTTATTTTGTTCGATGCTCAGAAAGGATAGGTCAACGATTCAACGGGACTATTAGAGTACAAGAGTAAATGTTTCTTCACAATCCAATGATTTCCCCTATTTACTACGAAATTTCAAGATAGAGATAATAAGTTTTCGTACGAAGTTATGGAGACGTCTTAGACAAAGAAAAAGTAAAAAGTACGCATAGTTGTATTGTTTGTTTTATTCATCCTCCTTCTAGAGATAGTATGAAGAGACTCTTCTTACCTATCATTTTAGTTCTATCGAGTGAGTCCTCAAGAGACATAGGTATGACCAACGTAATCCCATCCTACTGTATGCTGTGTTGTCGTATAGTCTGGGCTTTTTTGATTTTCTCTAACGACAGAAGAGAACATACGCTTACACACACACACACTCACACACACACACACACTGTATGTGTACAGTCTATAATGACCAATCTAATCTAACGTCCAACATCGGGATCAATGACCCTTATATTGACATCTCACTAACGTAAAAGACTTAACAACTTCTTATATCTTAACTCGATTCCCATTCTTAATGTCGGTAAAAATCTAAAGTTCACAGTTAGTTTTTATTGAGATAAGTAATCTCTATCTCTAAACTTAATTAAAACTTTCTACGGAAGTAAAATCTTTTTTATGAAATTGTCCCTACGCAACCATTTCTTTGTCATGAGAAGAACTTATCCCTTCCCGAAACGAACATCGAGTCAACCATTTCTTAGAGGCACGTCACATCCTCCGGGTCCAAACTAGGACCCAACCTTACTAGGGGACCTCTCCCTTTCTCGCTGGGTGAGATCATAGGAACGAACTCTTTAGAGTACCTATCTCCTCGGACCACCCGGTATCGGGTACCCCAACGTTTCTCAGTCCGTACTGACTCGTTGATTGTGAATGAAAGAATGAATCCTTTACCCCTCTATTTTACTTGAAACATAATTCTATATACACCATATAGGAATAACACCATCCTAGACCTAGGACTCCAAAATCGTATTGACGAGTGACCACCATGCTCAAACATCTTGTTCAACCTAAGACAAATTTCGTTTCTGTTTCGTTGAAATAATAAATAAAAATAACTGTGGAAAAAGTTTAACGGACATAACCTGGTGAGAAAGGACGTGGATCAGATTTATTTACACGAGTGTTTACGATATCTAATACAAATTTTGAAGAGTACATAATTGAGTCGGTATCAAATTTCCACAATTTTAAGATTAAAATGGTTTAATTTCGAAAAGATAGAGTAGAGGGGACAAAATGTGGGTCGAAACCGACCTAAGTCCAAACTTTTGACTGTGTCACACAAATTTTTACTCTTGAAGTTCGGCTTTTTTATTTTCGATAATAACAAATTTAGAATTGAAATCATATAAAAATAAAATCTAAGTCACCTATTATATGTTACAAATATCTTCAAAATTTGGGGAGGGGGTTTAACCTCTTAGGTATTATTATACTCTTTCTTTAATGTCTAAATACAAACATAATCTGTAATTCGGGTGCACCAATCTTTTTACGGATCACACATTTATAACCCTTCTGTATTAAAGGTTTAATGTATTTCATAAGGTCTTTTGTTTTCTTCTGTTCTTCAATAAGTCAAATAAAATACTATAATTATAAGAGTGATAGTTTTCATCTATTCTTGTCGTATCTTTGATATTCTTATCTCCTTTTGTGTATTCAATTGAAATTAGTTCGTTCGTTCGTTGTTTTATTAAGGTTTTGGGTACTCAGTTAGAGTTCATAAGTACACCTTCACCTGTAAAATTTATTTCGTAAGAATTTTATTCATATAGTAACATAATTTTTTTTTGTCTATCGGTACAATCAAAAAGTAGTACGGAACGTTATTGTTCTATAAAGTTGTAATTTCTCTTATAATTTAACTTTTATAAATATTATACGATTTCGTTTTTGTATAATTAAAGTCAACTTCACAGTGTTTTACAAAACTTTGAAGTTGTAGGTAAACCTACACTGACGCATACACAACAAATTCTTTCTTCTCTCTGTCTCTCCCTTTAAAAGTCGTTGTGAATATGAATCACTTTTTTTTTTTTGTAATTTTCGTTGAGTTTAATTTGTTGTATCCGTCCTACTGACGGGAGTGATTATGATAAGTCATTACTTTATCGGTGATCTAAAGACCATTTTATTTACGACACGTTCTCTTTATTTTAATATTTTTGTTCTTTTCTTTCCTGTTTAGAAAGTAATAAACATCTTTTACATTATTAGGTATATCTTTTACTTTATTTTAGTTAACTCTTTATTCTCTTAAATTACTATGTTCGTTTATATTGTAATCATATTTAAATTATCTAAATAATTCGTAGTTGTTTCCGATAAAGTTTTATATCCTCTTCCTTCAAAAGTAGACTTCATCGTTTTAATATTTTATTTAACTTTCTCTTGATTATGTTAATACGTCATGGGTATATGTCTCTTTATATTTTGACAGTGGTTTTATTTAAAGACTACTTAAATTCTTTCTATCTGTTTTATAAAATAATCTTTTTCTCAACCTTTTAGACAAATCTTATCGTTTAATATCGATATCGATACTGTTGTCGTTTACAGTAGAATCTGTGTTATACTTTACGTTTTGTTTTCGTTTTCTATAACTACTGAAAACTTGAAGACTTGGGTCTTCTTTATAGTAAATTTTAAAAATTTTTTCTAAATATCCTTCATAAAATTTATAAATATTGTTCAGTCTTTCTTTTCTGTTTATAAACTTATCTTTTACTTGATTTCTTAACGACAAGCCAATGAGTCAGGACTGACTGAGAAACGCTGTGGTATCTGATGTCGTGAGGTCCGAATGGACAGAAAGTAGTTGAGGACCTCGAATGAGTTTGAGTACAGGTAACTCGACCAGTACGGTAGAGTAGAAGATAACAGGGGAGAGGAGGACGGAAGTTAGAAAGGGTCGTAGTCCCTCCCCGGTTTCATAACCTCGAAGTCGAAGTCGTAGACAGGAAGGTTACTTATAAGTCCCAACTAGAGAAAATCCTAACTAAACAAATTAGAGGAACGTCAGGTTCCCTGAGAGTTCTCAGAAGAGGTTATGGTGTCAAACTTTCGTAGTTAAGAAGTCGAGAGTCGGAAGAAATACCTGAGGAAGAGTGTAGGTATGTACTGATGACATTTTTGGTATCGAAACAACCGTTTCATTACAGACGAAAAATTATACGACAGATCCAACTAGTATCGAAAAGAAGGTTCCTCGTTCGTAGAAAATTAAAGTACCTGAGTAAGTGGTAGGCGTCACTAAAACCTCTGGTTCTTTTATTTCAGAAAGTGACAAAGGGTAAGAAAACGGTAGATAAACGGTACTTCCTTACTCTTGACTTTCAAATGATTCATTCTATAAAATCAGAGATCACTATCTATCTTTGAGAAACGTTGGGTACCTGACGTCGTGTCGTCCGAAGTTACAGGAAGTGGTAGATGACCTCGAACGAGTTTGAGTACAGGTAATGCAGCCACTACGGAAGGTTAGTAGAGTAAGAGACAACGGAGGAAGAGGACGGAAGTTGGAGAGGATCATAGCCACAAAAAAAAGGTCACTCAACCACGAAACGTAGTCAACCGGTTTCATGACTTCGAAGTCGAAGTCGTAGTCAGAAAGGTTACTTATAAGTCCGATCAGAAGAGTTTTGTAGTGTCAAATTTCCGTGGTTAAGAAGTCGTGAGTCGGAAAAATGAACAGAGCGAGAGTGTAGACATGTACTGATGGCCTTTTCAGTATCGAAACTGTTATGTCTGGAAACGTCCGTTTCATTAAAGGAACGAAAGATTATGTGACAGATCCAAACATTAACAAAAAGAAGGTTCCTCGATCACAGAAAATTAAAGTACCGACGTGAGTAGTAGGTGTCACTAAAACGTCGGGTTCTCTTATTTCAGACAGTCACAAAGGTATAGATAAACGGTACTTCACTATCTTGGTCTACGGTACTAGAAACAAAAAACTTACAAGTCAAAATTCGGTCGAAAAAGTAAGAGGAGAAATGAAAATAGTTCTCCGAGAATTTAATTCCCTTAATACTGATTTTAATTCTGCACGGGAATAAAACTTTAATCGTGCCGTTTTTTAACTTTCAAACTTAACTAGATTTATCGTAAACTATATTTACAACCTTACATTTATCAACTTCCGTCTAACCTACCGACAAATTGTTATAGATAATTTTATGGTGTATGAACGTTATCATGATGTGAAGTTACATACAAGTTTCGTTGAAAGTGTTCTTACTACCACTGTCCCTCTAAACTTTATCATTTTTGATTTTTAAATTGTCTACATCTGTAAGTAGGTATGCAACCCGAAGAGTCACCGAATCTACCATTTCTTATACGGACGTCACCCCCTGTGGACTCAAGTTAGGGACCAACCTTTCTACGGGAACTTCTTTATTTTCCTTAGGTTTAACCTTTTCTTCTTCATTTTGAGAGTGACAAACGTCTACTGTACTAGGAGATGTACCTTTTGGGATTTCTGAGGTGGTCTTTTAATGATCTCGATTAGTTACTTATATCATTTCAACGTCCTATATTTTAGTTGTGTGTCTTTAGGGAACGTAAGGATATGTGCTTATTACTCTTTCATCTTTTTCTTTAATTCCTTTGTTAAGGTAAGAGGTAACGTTGCTTTTCTTATTTTATGAGTCCTTATATAGATGGATTTCTTTGATTTCTGGGTATATATCTTTTGATATTTTGTGACTACTTTCTTTAGTTTCTCCTGTGATTATCTACCTCTTTATATGGTACAAGTACCTAGCCTTCTTAGTTATATCACTTTTACTCATATAATGGGTTTCGTTAAACGTTTAAGTTACGTTAGGGATAGTTCGATGGTCAGTATAAAAAGTGTCTTGATCTTGTTTATTAAAGTTCTAAACATACCTTTATGTTTTTTGGAGCTTATCGGTTTCGTTAGAACTCTTTCTTCTTACCTTGACCTCCTTAGTTGAACGGACTGAAGTCCGAGATGATGTTTCGGTGTCAGTAGTTCTATCATACCATGACCGTGTTTCTGTCTGTATATCTAGTTACCTTGTTTTATCTTTCGGGTCTCCATTTAGGTGTGTGTATACCTGTGGAATGGAAACTGTTTCCTCCGTTCTTATATGTTACCTCATTTCTGTTAGAGAAATTGTTCACCACGACCCTTTTGACCAGTTGGTGAACATTTTCTTACTTTGATCTAGTGAAAGATTGTGGCGTGTGTTTTTATTTGAGTTTTACCTAATTTCTAGATTTACATTCTAGTCTTTGATATTTTGAGGATCTCCTCTTGTATCCGTTTTGTGAGAGTCTGTATTTAGTGTCGTCCTAGGAGATACTAGGTGGAGGGTCTTAAGACCTTTATTTTCGTTTTTATTTGTTTACCCTAGATTAATTTTAATTTTCGAAGACGTGTTGTTTCCTTTTATATTCGTTCCACTTTTCTGTCGGAAGACTTACCCTCTTTTATTATCGTTTACTTCGTTGACTGTTTGTTGATTAGAGTTTTTATATGTTCGTTGAATACGTCGAGTTAAGGTCTTTTTATTTGCTGGGTTAGTTTTTTACCCGGTTTCTTGATTTATCTGTAAAGAGGTTTCTTCTGTATGCCTACCGATTGTTTGTGTACTTTTCTACGAGTTGTAGTGAGTAATAATCTCTTTACGTTTAGTTTTGGTGTTACTCCATGGTGAAGTGTGGTCAGTCTTACCGACGCTAGGTTTTTAGACGTTCGTTATTTACGACCTCTCCCACACCTCTTTTCCCTTGGGAGAATGTGACAACCACCCTTACGTTTGATCATGTCGGTGATCCCTCTTGTCACACCTCTAAGGAACTTTTTAACGTTTATCTCGATGGAATACTGGGTCGTTAGGGTGACGACCCGTATGTGTGGTTCCTTTGGTCTTAACTTTCTCTGTGTACATGGGGTTACAAGTAGCGTCGTGACAAATATTATCGGTCCTGTACCTTTGTTGGATCTACAGGTAGTCGTCTACTTACCTATTCTTTCGACACCATGTATATGTGTTACCTCATAATGAGTCGGCAATTTTTCTTAAGTAAACTTAGTCAAGACTACTCTACCTACTTTGACCTCGGTTAATATGTCTCACTTCATTCGGTCTTTCTTTTTGTGGTTATGTCATATGATTGTGTATATATACCTTAAATCCTTCTACCGTTACTGCTGGGACATACGTTCTGTCCTTTTTTCTGTGTCTACACATATTGCCTGAAAACCTGAGTCTCCCTCTCCCTCTCCCACCCTACTAAACCCTCTTACCGTAAGATTGTACATATGTTAGTACATTCTTAACTTAGCGGTCAGATACAGACTGCGTCCTATGTCGTACGAACCCCGACCACGTACCCCTACTGGGTCTCTGTACAATACCCCTCCCTCCACCCTCCCCCCAAGTACAAACCCTTGCGTACATTCTTAATTTCTAAAATTTTAATTTTTTTTTTTTTTCTTTCCCTTACCACTGGGTGATATCATCAGAAGGGACCTCTTAAGGTACCTGTATCTCCTCGGATGTCAGTTACCACAGTATTTCTCAACTATGTTTACAAAAGATACATTAAGTTACGTCACCAATTTTTATAATCTTCTATAAATTCGTATAAATATTTTTATGGGAATGATATAAATTTTTTACAGACATACGAAGGCACACGGTCTGTGTCTGGATTCTTACTCAGTAATTGTCTCACTAGGAGGGTTTTATAACACTTCGTTTTTATAACAATCTCGGTGAAGTGTCCACCCTTATTACTCAGTGTTTCTTTATTTTTATCTTTGTTATAATACAAAAAGGAATCTAAGGATACATTCAAACATTAATATAAATCATTAACTCTATCTTCTCTCATTTGACCATTACCACCAAAGGAAAGTCTCATCACACCTGACACTCGTATTATAAGTACCCTTTAGACGAGTTGGACATGTTTAACTGGTAAAAAATTGTTTCATTGTTAGTAAATTTTTATATAATTATAAATCACATTCTTAACATCGAGGTCCTTACAATCACATAATTTGACATAGAACTTTTGTTTTTAGAAATAGACTTTTTATGAGAATAAATTTATAAAATGTATAAAATAATACTATGGTTATTAAATTTTTTATTAGGTATTCATTATTCTTAACTTTTATGAATCATTTATAGTATTTACATTACTGTATATGTTTTTAGTTAATTTTAAGTAAAAGTCACATTTATTTTAGATTTAACGAAGACTGTATTACATTTACAGTTTTCTGTCTAATTTTATATAGAACCATGTTGACCGAAGACATGTAAGTTATAATTCTTGACGTATATGATGTGTGTTTGTCTTTACTTCGTATTTAAATTCAATTAGCATTATAAACCCCTTAAACTCGAAGACGAATTAATTCGGAAAGGTTACAGTTCTGAACAAACCAATCCAATAAAAGAGGGATGGATAATTCGTAGTGACTCGCAAATTCTATGTTTACTCCTTTACGAGTTTTTTGGTTTTACTGTTATCATACAATTTTCCTGACTGAACTTCCTCGAAGGTTTTATGAATTGTATTACGATTTCGACGTTTTTATACGTTTGTATGAAAACCTCACCCGAAAGGACCACCGAGTCTCCCGTTTCTTAGAAGGACGTTACGTCCCTGGACCCAAGTTAGGGACCCAACCTTTCTAGGGGACCTTTTCCTTTACCGTTGGGTGAGGTTATAAGAACTAACCTCTTAGGGTACCCATTTCCTCGGACCATCGAATGCCAGGTACCCCAGTGTTTCTCAGCCTGTACTGACTCGTTTATTGTGTGTGTATGTGTGTGTAGTGTATATGAAATCTAATATTGGGTTTCATCTTTTATTTATAAGTATTCAAAGATAACTATACTTATTCGTTAACTTATTAATTCACTTTCTTCACTGTTACAGTCCGTGTCTGTTTAAGGTTTACTTAATAGATTGTTGGACAGGGAGTTCCTTCACTTTGAATTGAGAAGTAGGGAATGTATACCCACCTTGAATCACTATCTTGTTCGACCAGTACCCTATTTGACCTGGAGAGAGTCAGACATGTGTAAAAGACATTTTTTGGTAAGATTTTACTTTTTTACAAATGAATATTTTACTACCTTATATATCAGTATAAAACCTCAGTAGTGGTAATCGTTGACTTGTTTTTGTTGGTAAACTTGTACTCATTTACCCCGACATATGAAGAGAATCATCCGTGTCTATATACTCATATATACTGATCCTCACCTTTACGAATACTTGTTGTCTTTTATTGTACCAGTGAATAAAATTTTATATATATAGTCAACCTAAACAAAACTCCGAACATATAAATACTATTTTTATACTCACTTCACTCTCTCGACAAACACCTAAACTCCTGAACTATAGAGAATAATTATAGCACTGTAAAATCCCAGATGTTCGTAAATGAGGATGAAATGGGTATCAAATTGGAGGGTGTATTGAACTACTTGGATTCTTAATTTAACTACACACAGTTTACGGGGTGTAGTCTGTGGTACTCGAACCTATGGAGTAATTGGATTCATTAATAAGACCGATGATTGTAACAACCTCTGAAATCAACGTAGACAGACATGTGAACGAGAGGTGAAGACACCCAGTTTTGAGTCTAGATGAATAATTTTTAAGGTGTCACTGTTTCTCCTCTTTCTCTAATTTTTTAGTAACAATCCTTTATTAGACAATAATGACAGACTTATATATTTGTCTTTTGTGTGTTAGAAGGTGACCTCACATATTACCTACAACAGTGACTTTCCTTTCACTCAGAAAGAGATATTGATACTTCAGACGGTCATATTTAACCAACACATACTTCTATCGAACATATACTTTTCAAAAAGTAAGTGAATGAACGTCAAGTTTTTTGTACTTTTCTTTTGACTCAAATTTATTAAGTTTAAATTATTCTTAGGGTAATAAAAACAAGGTTTGAACAGGAGAAGAAAAAATGCCAACAACTTGACACGCTATAAATCCACTTATAGATGAACATATATATGAATTTTATTTATGCCCCCATACTTTTATGTGACTAAAAAATTTTATTAAAATAAATAAAGTAAGAAAATTACATCCTTTTACTGTTAGTATCCTCTCCCTTTTAAGAGTGAACTTAATAGAGAGGAGACAGAGAGAGAGAAAGTCGTTAAAAACCCGGTGAACGTCTCAATTGTATAGAAAACGTAGACAATACTTCGACCATATCCTTACACATTGAAGAACCGGCTTTTATGAATATAAAATGACATTGACGGATGAAGTCACCAGAAAACTAACATCCTATACGTGGAACCAGACTTCCCAAATAAACTTTCGGAGAGAGGGACGTCCTAATATGACAGTACAGTCCCTTAATGTGAGGGGTCCATATCGTATTTGAGGTTCTCCTTGTCCTCCGTCAGATACTTGTTGGGTGAAGGGAGAAGGAAGTGAGGATCCCATCTTTTTGATTCCACACTAACGTAGGAAAGAGTATCAGACAGGTACACGAAAATGTAAGAAACACCCACGACCAAAGGACGGGAAAGGATAGAGTGGAGAGATGACGAGACTTTAACAAAGACGTAGAGAGTTTTTTATTGTGAACGTGAAACTAGAAACAGAACCGAAGACAAAAACTCCCTCGTCTCTAATTCCTTCTACCAGACTCACTCACATCTTTTCTCTTATCTTCTCTCACTCTTTTACCAAAGCAAAATTTATACATTTTGGAATTTAGGCCGTTTACAACTACGTTGGTTACCGTTTTCATTTGTAAGTGTATTGTGTTTAAAAGTACAATACACAGTAAACGATTTGACGATATAGATTTATTAAAGGAATTTAGTGAGATTATGAACTTATAAAGTAATAGATATGATCATTGTAGCACAGTTAAAGTTGTATTCTATATGATATACCCTCGTTAATTCACTAAATAACGAATCAACATCGTGACGACGACGACGATGATTCAGCAAAGTCAGCACAGGCTGAGACACATTGGGGTATCTGTCGTCGGGTGGTCCGAGGGGCAGGGACGCTAAGAGGTCCATTCTTGTGACCTCACCCAACGGTAAAGGAAGAGGTTACGTACTTTCACTTTTCACTTTTACTTCAGCGAGTCAGCACAGACTGAGAATCACTGGCGTACCTGATGTCGGGTGGTCCGAGGAGGCAGGTACCCTAAAAGGTCCGTTCTCATGATCTCATCAACATCGTGATTAATCCGTTTAAAAATACACAGTGTTAATTACAAAAATAAAAAAAATAAAAATAAAAATGAAATAAAATGAAATGTTATGACATAACCAAAACGGTATGTAACTGTACTTAGGTGGTGTCCATATACACTCAAGGGTTTGTACTTGGGGGAAGGGTGGAGGGTGGGGTATAGTAGAGAGACGTAGTAGGGTCACGTGGTCGGGGTTCGTAGGACATAGGACGTAGTTTGTATCTGACTACTAAGCAAAGAATGTACTATCAAATGTACAAAGTTACGGTAAGAGGGTTTATTAGGGTGGGAGAGGTAGAGGGAGTCTCAGGTTTTCAGGTGAGATGTGTAGACACAGAGAAAACGACAGAGTGTATGTCCCAGTAGTAACGGTAGAAAGATTTAAGGTATATATACACAATCATATGACATAACCACAAAAAGAAAGACCGAATGAAGTGAGACATATTAGCCGAGGTCAAAGTAGGTAGAGTAGTCTTGACTAAGTTTACATAAGAAAAATTACCGACTCATTATGAGGTAACACATATACATGGTGTCGAAAGAATAGGTAAGTAGACAACTACCTGTAGATCCAACAAAGATACAGGACCGATAATATTTGTCACGACGCTACTTGTAACCCCATGTACACAGAGAAAGTTAAGACCAAAGGAACCACACATACGGGTCGTCACCCTAACGACCCAGTATTCCGTCAAGATAAACGTTAAAAAATTCCTTAGAGGTGTGACAAGAGGTATCACCGACATGATCAAACGTAAGGGTAGTTGTCACATTCTCCCAAGGGAAAAGAGGTGTGGGAGATTTCGTAAATAACGAACGTCTGTGTTAATTACAAAACGTTACCTACGAAACTACTCATTTGTTACCTGGTGTTATTATAATTGACACAGTGGTTTCCCCGTTTAAAAGAACTTCCTCTTTCCTTCTGTTTTATAGTTTATCCATACTATAGTTTATAGTTTGTCAAGAGAATCTTAAAGGTTCCCTTACTGAGAGACTCAGTAATCATTTAATTAATGTAATCAGTGACCTTTTATCTCCTGAAATACTAGACCACGTCGTATTTCCTTGTACATAATTTCTTTATCCAAAGTCCCGTGAGTGACATGAATAAGTAATAAATAATTTATAAACGATTTGTGTTGAAAACACACAACGACAAAATATAGTAACGTGAGATTAGATATTAAACTTCACAAAAAAAAAAAAATTTGGTTCCCAAACAACGGCAGACGATTTTATTAAAGCTTGACTGATGATTAAAGATTTTGAAGTTTCTGGTGAATAACATGGTAACATCTCTTCTCTCGTTCAAAGAGAGAGGTACAACTCACTTCCGACATGAGAAAGATCTAAGAACAACAGCTTTCATATATTGGGTTCATGGGACTCCAAGTATCTTCAAATCTTTTATTAGTATCTCAAACGATTTCCTATTAAAGTCTGTCTAGATTTTCTCTCTCAAACTGTCTACGTTATAAAATATTATTGTTATTTCATTTACTATAATACGATATATTATTACCAAAAACAAAAAACCGTAAATATAATCGATCTGAAGAAGTTCTGGGAAAATTAATTAATAAATTAAGAACCTGATTGTGACATCCATGACGAAAACTGGTAAAACATACACACTTTTTACTTCGGGTTTCGTCATTTGATTTCAAAGGTTCTGATACCTCGTCCGGTCTCTTCATTGTCTTTATGTGTGCGTATCTTACAATTTCGGGTATGAAGAGTTATTTTTCGTTACGGATTCATTAGTAAAACTACGATTTGACTAAAATTTTATATACACGTCGTGTAACCGTATAAAGATTCATTTACTAATTTTTTGAGTATCGACTATGACCTTTTTAAGTCCTAAAATACTTCCTCTGTTAAACACAGATATAACCATTATCTTTTCTGTTTCTTTATTGATTTTAGTAAGAGATTGAATTAATCGAATTGTAAAAAGAGAGTCACTGTAAAAGAATGGACTTTCAAATCTTAAAAAACAGAGATCGTACACAAACAGTACCTTTTGTTTCTCTCCCATGTTCTTAAAAATTTCTTTTTTCGTGCAATCACACTAAAAGGATGAACCAACATCCTTCGTAATAGTTTTGAATATAGTGTTATATTTAAATAAGGAATATTTACAGATTTAACACTTAACACACTGATTAAACACACTTTATTCTTGTAGTCGAGGGAAGTAATATTTTTACTGAAAGATATGAACCGTCGTACTTTATCGATAGAAAAAAAAGAAGAAGTAGATGTAAACGACAGATTTGGTCTATAAATTAGAGAAGAAATGATTTTGGTATAAATATATATTGATTGCTGAAATATCAAGAACGTAGTATCCCACCATAAATAAGTAGAATAACAAAGACACCAAGAAACCGATAGATTTTAATAAAATGTATTTTTCACTCAAACATTTTCGGAAATCCTAACATAGTAAATTATCTGTAAAAACATACAAGTAAACATAATAAAATAGAACCGACTAAGTTATTAAGTAATCCCTCTTGACAAAAACCTCAACGATCGTGTCTCTCCTGTTTACTGTCTCTTATTAGTGAGGACTGATTGTTGAAACAATTGTTGATAAGTTACTTAAATTAGGAAAGACCTTACGACGGTGGTAAATAAAAAACCGTATCACTGTATAATCTAAGACGTGGTCATCAAGAGTACATGAGGGTCTTTATGAGAAGATTAAAAGTTTCATGAACCCTTTTAAATCGTACTTGACTGGTCTCTAAGATGATATTTTTCTTTATCCTATATTGAAATTTTCAATGCTCAGACAATAATTCTCTATTTTCTTCGTTCTCGCTTTAAGTACTACTTGATTTTATATGAGTAGTTTTCGACAACAACAATAAGTCAGAGATTCAACACAGACTGAGACGTTGGAGTACCTGACTTCTTGTGGTCTGAGGAGACAGGAGGTGACAGAGGGCCTCAAGCACGTTTTAGTACAGGTAACTTAGACATTACGATAGATTAGTAGGGTACGAGGGGGAGGGAGAAGAAAAAGGAAGGTAAAAAGGGTCGTCTTCCCAGAAAAGGTTACTCAACTAACAAGAGTAGTCCACAGGTTTCATGACGTCCAAGTCGAAGTCATACTCAGGAAGGTTACTTATAAGTCCCAACTAAAGGAAATCCTAACTAGTGAACTAGAACATCAGGCTAGTTTGTAAGTCAAGTCAAGTCAAGTCAGTGAATCAGGACAGGCTGAGAAACACTGAGGTACTTAGCGTCGTACGGTCCGGAGGGACAGGTAGTGGTTGAGGGCCTCAAGTGAGTTTGAGTGTAGGTAGCTCAGTCACTACGGTAGGTCGGTAGAGTAGCAGACAACAGGGGAAGAGGAGGACGGGGGTCAGGGAGGGTCGTAGTCTCAGAAAAGGTTACTCAGTTGAGAAGAGTACTCCATCGGTTTCATGACCTCAAAGTCGAAATTGTAATAAGGAAGGTTTCTTTAGGGTCCCAACTAGAGGAAATCTTACCTGACCCACCTAGAGGAACGTCAGGTTCCCTGATAATTCTCAGAAGAGGTTGTGGTGTCAAGTTTTCGTAGTTAAGAAGGCGTGAGTCTAAAGAAGTGTCAGGTTGAGAGTGTAGGTATGTACTGGTGACCTTTTTGGTATCGGAACTGATCTACTTGAAAACAACCGTTTCATTACAGAGACGAAAACTTATACGATAGATCCAACCAGTATCAAAAAGAAGGTTCCTCATTCACAAAAATTAAAGTACCGACGTCAGTGGTAGACGTCACTAAAACCTCGAGTTTTTTTATTTCAGACTGTGACAAAGGTGACAAAGATGTAGATGAAGGGTACTTCACTACCCTGGTCTGCGGTACTAGAAACAAAGGACTTACAACTTGAAATTCGGTTGAAAAAGGTAAGAGGAGAAAGTGACAGTAGTTCTTCGAAAAATCAAGGAGAAGTGTAAGACGGTATTCCCACTACAGAAGACGTATAGAGTACAATAACTATAAAGAGGGTCGTTAAAACTAAGGTCGAACACAAAGGAGGTCGGGTCGTAAAGAGTACTACATGAGACGTATATTCAATTTATTCGTTCCACTGTTATATGTCGGAACTGCATGAGGAAAAGGATAAACCTTGGTCGGACAAGAAGGTACAGGTCCAGATTGACAACGAAAGACTGGACGTATATCTAAAGAGTTCTCCGTCCAGTCCACCAGACCATAAGGGTAGAGAAAGTCTTAAAAGGTGTCAAATAACACTGGGTGTGTCAGCTTCCGAAACCGTATCAGTTATTTCGTCTTTATCTACACAAAGACCTTGAGAGAACGAAAAAGGTACTAAGTCGTCTACAACTGTTAAACTAGAGACCAAGGAGACGGAAAAGATTTTGGTCGAACTTGTAGTCCTTCAAGTGCCAAGTGCATAAGGACTTCGGACCGAACCTCTTAAAACTCGTAATGAAATGATCGCACCCTCTACACACGTTAACACACCATCAAACTCGTGAGAAACCGTAACGGAAAGAAACCCTAACGTTACTTTTAACCGGAAAAGGTCAGGACTCTCGTGACGACTCAAAAGGTTTAAGCGAGTGTATTACTCACGTCGTAAAAGTATCGTAGTAGAAAGTCCTAAACTTTATCGAGTTGACCTTAAGGTAGTGGAGGTGATCGAAACAAGTATCACTACGAAAGATTCCGGGNGACGTATATTCAATTTATTCGTTCCACTGTTATATGTCGGAACTGCATGAGGAAAAGGATAAACCTTGGTCGGACAAGAAGGTACAGGTCCAGATCGACAACGAAAGACTGGACGTATATCTAAAGAGTTCTCCGTCCAGTCCACCAGACCATAAGGGTAGAGAAAGTCTTAAAAGGTGTCAAATAACACTGGGTGTGTCAGCTTCCGAAACCGTATCAGTTATTTCGTCTTTATCTACACAAAGACCTTGAGAGAACGAAAAAGGTACTAAGTCGTCTACAACCGTTAAACTAGAGACCAAGGAGACGGAAAAGATTTTGGTCGAACTTGTAGTCCTTCAAGTGCCAAGTGCATAAGGACTTCGGACCGAACCTCTTAAAACTCGTAATGAAATGATCGCACCCTCTACACACGTTAACACACCATCAAACTCGTGAGAAACCGTAACGGAAAGAAACCCTAACGTTACTTTTAACCGGAAAAGGTCAGGACTCTCGTGACGACTCAAAAGGTTTAAACGAGTGTATTACTCACGTCGTAAAAGTATCGTAATAGAAGGTCCTAAACTTTATCGAGTTGACCTTAAGGTAGTGGAGGTGATCGAAACAAGTATCACTACGAAAGATTCCGGGTGAACTGAAGTGTAAGGTCCTACAGACCGAGATCGACTCAGTAGTGTGGTAGCACTAATAGGTCCAACACTTCTAGAAAAACATGTCAAGAAGACACATAAGAACGGTGGAGAAGAATTATAGAAGACGAAGACAATCCAGGGATGGTAAAGACAGGAAATAGCTCAGGTAGAAACATACTTTACAAGGGAACCATAGTGATTAAAAGAACTTCTCTAGAGATCAGAAAGGGTAAGACAACAAAAGGAAATAAAGAAACGTAACTAACGACTCCTTCCGAAAGAATAGAGAGCAACGATAAGAAACCTTGAGACGTAAGTCTACAAATATAGAAAGGAAAAGAGGAACCGAAAAGCGAAGAGAAGAAAAGTGTCGATAATCCGTGAGAATTAAAAATAGTTACTTACAACAAGTATATCTCTGTGACTCCCTGTCTACAATCAGAGAAGGTAAGTTTTATGATTCGAGAAGTCTTTACTAATTCTTCATGATAAAGTTTTAACTTTTAAAGTGAACTCAATCACATATCAACATAAGGTGACTTAATCCCAGATGTCTTCTAACGTACTATATGTTTACTACTTTGGTATGGATTTCAAAATACATAATTTAGAAACGGATTCTTTATATGAATTACTTCTTTTATTTCCGACCTATTTATTTTACCCCATCATTGAAAGTCTGTTAAAAATAAATTGAATTTGAAAAAGAGTTCATAATAGTCGTTTCGTTTCAACAGTTATACAAATTTTTACATATTTTAAACTGGATGGAGGACCCAATTGAACTTCTAAATATTTTTGACTGTTTGTTTTACGTTCTTCATCCCTTATTTTCATAGGAATTTCTCCATGTTTGTGTAAAAATACGGATGAATTTAGAAACTTTAGTTTGTCTTAAATTTAATTAAGTGTATAGAAATAATTCCGTTCTAATATAAACCAAAACCACTTGTTTTTCGGTACAAGTTATTTCCGTAAGTAAACGTTACCTAGACTTTAATTCCCATCCTAAGGTTATCCCTCTATACCTTCTTTTATATAAGTTTCTTCTTTTTATAATAATACTGAGTTAAGTGGTTCAAAACTACTCCGAACCACATACGTAACTCTTTTCAAACCTTTAAAAATTGACGTAAAGTACGGTATTTAAAACTATGTAAATGAAGGTAAAACAAAAGTTCGTTTAGAGGTCTAAACGAAACATAAAGTGAAAACTAAGTTATCTAGTACAAAATGAATGGTCACATTCCCCGAAAGTAAAAAGGTGACAATAATTACAACACAAATAAAGTAACACGACAAATACAATGAAACTATGAAGACCTTCATAATTCTACACAAAAACACACACTAGATTATATTTCTCCCGAAGGGACCACTGAGTCACCATTTCTTAGACGGACGGTTACATCCTCCACGTCCACTACACCCAAGTTAGGGACCCAGTCCTTCTAGGGGACTTCGTCCTTTACCCTTGGGTGAGGTCATAAGAACTGATCCTTTAGGGCACCTGTTTCTTTGGACCACCCGATATCAGGTACCCCAACGTTTTGTCGACCTGTACTGAATTGCTGATTTCTTGTTGTGGATTACATTCCCTTCCAGAATGACAAGGTACTCGTAATCTTTTTCACCTAAAGAAGTAGTAAGATTATACACACACACACACACACACACACACACATAGTGTATGAAATCTGAATCCCAAAAGGAAAAGAAATTCTGGTAAATGTAAATTGGAATACAATAGTTGAATTAACATTCTTCATGAAATATTAGGGACATTAGTCTCCCAAAGATAGACAGAGGGGAACGTAACGGACAATAAAGACAAGATACTTTCAACAACGAAGTAAAACTCCCGCATTGATACTTAGTGAAAAATAAATGAAAGAAGATCGTGTATTATACATATGTCTTTATTTTGTCCAGTATTCTTATAACAACTTAATCAAAATTGTTGCATTTATGTAAGTACATAATACGTTAGTCACTTTTGATCTGTAGTGATAGTAGGTTCTTCGGGGAACCGGGACGGATGAGTGATTGGTGAGAGAAACCCATGTGGTCGAAACTTTTAGTTCAAATCGAAAAGGATAAAAAGTTGAAGTATATTTATCTTAATACAGTAAAAAGAGTTGATTGTACTACAAATATCCTAAACGGGTATAAAGTAGGTCGTCATTAAACAAATAACAGTAACCTCTACCTTATAAGGTGATTAAAGACTGTAACTCTACCTGACGAGTCTAAGAGGAAGTCCCTACTGATCGACGGGTCTATAGTCCTCGTAACAGACCTTCACTGGAGGTCGACAGAAGGAGATGTACAAGACAAAGTCAACGTCTCCTAAAAGAGGACAAACGCGAAGGACCGTGTCAGGTGTAGACCAATGCTCACACTGTCTACAATGTATCAAGATTGATAAAGGTAGGTTTAATCTGTCGACACTACCTGTTAGAGGTACTAGTTCTAGGGACGGATAAAGAGTGACCCCGAAACAACCAGGACTCAGTTTCAAGATAAAGAGGAATGTCAGTCAGTCATGGATGAAAGGGAAGAGAAGAGTTCGTAACTAGGAATTCATAGAACTTGAGACTCGAGGTAGAGTCTTAGAAGGAGGTCTCTTAAGTCAGAAACTATGATAATATCTTCTGACGTCTTCCTACAAAACTAAAAAAAGTAAATAACTAAAAATGGTCATGAGAACGGACCTGTTAGGGTACCTACCTCTTCGGACCATCCGACGCCAGATACCACAACGATTCTCAACCTGTACTGACTCGTAGAAGTGAAATTAAAAAGTGAAAGTACGTAACCTCTTCTTTTACCGTTGTCTGAGGTCACAAGAACGGACCTCTTAGGGTCCCAGCCCCCTCGGACCACCCTACGACAGATACCCCAGCGTGTCTCAGCTTGTGCTGACTTCGTTGAATCGTCGTCGTCCTTATAAGATTATCCCAACAAAACTCATGTTAAGATCCCCACCCCAACAACCTATTATCTCATAAAAAAAAAAAAAACGAGTTCAAATCATTTACATAAAAATAATTTACAATGTGGTCAAATGATCACCACATACTCTTAAGATCAATGACTTGAAGAAGTGGTTTAGAAGCATAAGAGTCAGTAAATATAAAATCAGATAAATCAGTTACACATCACCATAGAGTGTCTCCAAAAATTAATTATAAAAATATTACTGATCACGTTAAGTCGTGTAAAAGTTTGCACATGACTTACACATGACCTATAAACGCATGTTTACACACACACACACACAAGTACACGCGAGTCAGTACAGACTGACAAACGGTGGGGTATCTGACATCAGGTGTTCCGAAGATTCTTATGACCTTATACAACGGTAAAGGATGAGAGCCCCAAGAAGGACTGGGTCCCTAACTTGGGTGTAGTGGACGTAGAGGACGTAACCGTTCTCCTAAGAAATGGTACCCACGGTGGATCCTTCGGTATTTATAACGAAGGGACCCTCGAGTCCACCATTTCTTAGACTAAGTTAGGGACTCAACCCTTCTAGGGGACCTCCTCCCGTACCGTTGGGTGAGGTCATAAGAACGGATCTCTTATGAGTACCTGTCTTCTCGGACCACTCGATGTCAGGTAAAGTAGGGTCTCAGTATGTACTGTCGCTAATTCGTGTCACGAAGAAACCACCGAGTCTGTCATTCTTTATACGAACGTTACATAAGGACCCAAACTAGGGACCCGCTCCTTCTAGAGGATTTTCGGTTTGACTATTCATTACACACATATCTGTGTAATACATTGTCCATACAAAATAAAAAAGTAACTTCATATCAACTGATTGTTATAATATAATCAAAATCCTCATGTTGTATCACCAATCTATTAAAATATCTAATATGAGGGACGACGACGACGATTCAACGAAGTCAGCACAGACTGAGACACGCTGGGGTATCTGCCGTCGAGGGGGCAGGGACCCTAAGACGTCCGTTCTTGTAACCTCACCCAACGGTAAAGGAAGAGGTTACGTACTTTCTATTTTCACTTTCACTTCAGTGAGTCAGCACGGGCTGATAAGCGTTGGGGTGTCTGACGTCAGATGGTCCGAGACGGCAGGTACCCTAAAAGGTCCGTTCTCATGACCTCACCCCACGGTAGCGGAAGAAACATATGAGGGATAACTTGACAATACTTTATAACCGACATAAGAGATACGAAAGGTAATACAGTAACATTCAATGAAAAAAGTATGGAACATCAAACCTGGAGAACTAGCGGAAGTGGCTAGAACGGGGAAAAGGGTATGGAGAAAGACGACCATTGGTAATCGAACAAGGACATAGACTCAGACAAATACAAAACAATATAAGTAAACAAAATAAAAAATCCAAGTGCACATTTACTTTTACACGTCTCAAACAGAAAGAGACTGAATAAAGTGATTCGTATTATGGGAGGTCCAGGCTCGTATAACGTTTACCGTTTAAAAGTATAAATATACCGACTTATTATAAGAAAACACACATATAAGAAGTAGAATAAATGGGAAAGTAGACAACGACCTGTGAATCCAACGTAAATATAGAACCGATCCGTTGGGTGAGGTCACAAGAACGGACCTCTTAGGGTCCCTGACCCCTCGGACCATCCGACGACAGATACCCCAACGTGTCTCAGTCTGTGCTGTTCGCTGAATCGTCGTAGTCACATGTATTACGATGATACTTGTAACTTTACGCAAAAAAAAAACTCAATTACAAAAAAGAAATTAAGTCTATACATGGGTCATCACTTTAAAGACCTAGTAAAAATGAAGTTAATAAAAGGTGACACCGATATAGTTAAATGTTAAGGTGGTTGGTATACGATCCTAAGGGAACTGAGGTGTTGGAGTAGTTGTGAATAATAAAGGACAGGAAAAAACGTTATCATTAAGACTGTTCTAACTCCACTATAAAAAGACACCAAAAGTGAACGTACAGAGACTACTAATCACTACCACTGGTAGAAAAGTACAGGGACAACCGGTAGCCGTATAGAAGAAACCTTTTTACGGATAAGTCTAGGAGATATGAAAATTGACCCGAAAAAAAAGAAAAGGAAAAACTATAACTTAACATACTAAAGAAATATATAAACTATAGTTGGAGAATAACCTGTAATAAATGTAAGAAGGTAAGTAATCCAACGTAAAAACAAAAAAAATACCAAAGGAAACGACACGTTTTCAAAAATTCAAACTAATCCAGAATGAAGAAAAAAAACGAAAATAAATGGTATGGATTCCTCTATCTATGTTTTACTTTAACGATTACGGTTACAGTCTGTCACATGACGGATATAAAATGAAGATCCTTTAAATAAATAGTAGTTATATAAAAACTTTAGGTAAAGTAAAACATGAAGAATTACTTTTAAGGTAATAAATGGGTGACGAAACATCATGTTGAAACAGTATTACTTTAACTGGTACAGACACCGAAAGATTGAAAAACTGACCCAATAAAAGGATAGGAAGATGACTTTACAATATATTTAATTACTGATTAATATAATAACGAAGTCCAAAAAATTTCTAGGAGGACCGATAAAAACCTGTATATTATAGTAAATATATATTTAAAATCACTTGAAAAGTTAAAGTTATTTTTCTTCAACGAATATAGAACTAACAAACTCCCCTTTACTTATCGTATTTTAATTATTTAATTCAGAAATTAAGAGGGAAAAAATTCGAAAATTGTAAAAGAGACTTACATTAAAATATAAAAATTAGGTCTATAATCCTTAATCTAAATAAGAAATCAATAGACAACCCAAACTAATGGAATATTTACACTACAATTTTTGTAATCGATTAAATTATGTAACAGGACATGGATTTCTTTTAATTATTTAAGTAAATAATAAGAATTATTAAAGTACGAATCAGAACAGACTAAGAAACATTGGGGTACCTGACATCAGGTGGTCCGAGGTGATAAGTACTTTAAAAAGTCCGTTCTTATGACCTCACCTACGGTAAAGGAAGAGGTTCCCTGAGCGGACTGGATCCCTAGTTCGTGTGTAGAGAACGTAAAGGACGTAACTTCCGTCTAAGAAATGGTGACTCGGTGGACCCTCATGGTGAAATGGACAGAGGACTCTTTAGAAAAAATCCCAGTTCCTCGTTGTCAATCTTGGTCTATACCTTGCCAACTGATCAACCTGTCACGATATAAATTAAATACAGTGGGACGAATAAATTAAATATACGTCACATGTAGTACACTTTACAGTACGACTTACTTAGTGTTAGACTTTAATTCTAACGACCCTCTTTATAGTCGTTGGAGTCTATACGTCCACTATGGTGAGAATACCGTCTAACCTTCTAGGTTTCTCGGAGAACTTCCCCCACTTTCTCCTCTCTTTTTTCAACCAAATTTTGAGTTGTAAATTTTTTGATTCTGGTACTGTAGACCAGGGTAGTGAGGTACAGTTTATCTTCCCCTTTTCACCCTTACTACTGTCTAAAATAAAAGGAATCCGAGGTTTTAGTTACGTCTACCACTGACGACAGTACTTTAATTTTCTATGAACGAAGATTCTTCCTTTTGACCTGAAGGGACCACCGAGTCTACCATTTCGCAGTTTCTTCCTTTTGATACTGTTTGGATCTGTCAAATAGTTTTTCGTCTCTTTAGTGAAACGTCTTTTTCCAGGTATATCAGTTTTGATACTAAAAAGGTCATTAGTACATACCTACACTCTCAACCTGGTATTTCTACTAACTCTCAACTTCTTAACTAGAAAAACTTAACACCACAACCTCTTCTAAGAACTCTCAGGAGACCCGTCGTTCCTCTGGTTTGACAAGTTGGGTTTCCTTTAGGTACGACTTCTAAGTAACCTTGCTGATTACAACTTCGACTCCGATGTCATAAAATCGGTGTACTATACTTCTCGACTGAGTAACCTTTTCTGGAGTAAGACCCTTTCTAACTTGTGGTTTCCTCTGTCCCCACCGTCTTATACTCTACCAATCTATCGTAGTGGTTGGGTTACCTGTACTTAAACTCGATTGAGACCCTTTATCACTCCCTGTCTCCTCGGACCGCATGATATCAAGTACCCAAGTGTTTCCCAGTCTATACTGAATCACTGACTCGTTGTCGTTATTGTTTAAGGATTATTAATAGATATCTTAGAAAATCTATAAAACATAAAAACAGTACGGATTAGTAAAATAGACACCTATTATTCAACACGAAAAAAGGTTATATATCTAGAAAACCAAGAGAAGAGGATAACAAGACTTCTCTGTGAGTCCATGTCGTTACTGATCTTCATTACTGTCGATGAACAGAGAAAACGTCAGAGACTTTCTTTCTGAAATTAGTAAGTGTCAATTACATCACAAATGACATTCAATAAACGTCCATTAGAATGTGTTTAGTTCCTAGACAGAAGGATAAATATTTAATAACATGGAAAGATAATACTTAACTAGAACTTAAATTTGTTTACGAAAATAACGATGATAACTCTATCAGTATACTAAAAGGAGAAATAATAGACAATTACTCTACTTAATATGAATAACCGGTCATATCATGTATGAGGAATATATAACAACTTAAATCAAGGTAAAGACGGATTCTACATCTGTAGATCTTTCTGGTAACGAGACTAGAATTGTCATTGTCTTTAGACTTACGTGACGTTTTATTATTAAAAGAACTCGGGTAGTCTCTCGATTTCATTTGGTCATCAGACCTGAGAATCTTCCCTGTGAAATTACTCACGGTTATGTACTCCTGATCAAGTGGACCCCGTTGCATTCTCTCGGTCTTCGTGACCGGTATTATGTGTACACGACATGAATCAACGAGTCAGTCCAGGTTAAGACATGGGACGGTCCGAGGAGACAGGTACCTCTAAGGGGTCTGTTCTTATGACCTCACCAACGGTATAGGAGGAGGTCCCCTACAAGGGTTGGGTCCCTAACTTGGGTCCAGAGGGTGTACCGTCCGTCTAAGAAATGGTAGACTCGGTGGTCCGTTCGGGTAGTATACTTATCAATTTAGTTTATAGTAAAATTACGTTTTGATTCCTAAAATATTTTAAGATTTATAAGACTTCAATTGACTGATCAATCATAGTACTAGTGGATCAATCACTATCAGAATATATTTAAGTTACTGATCCAGACAAGTGTTAAGATACCACGTAGGCGGGAATTAAGGTTTATAGATAACGACTTTAGTAGTGATAGATTTCAGATTGTTACCTTATGAAAACACACAACTACTTCCGTGTCACCTTATTTCCTCTTCCATGAATAAAGACTCGATCTTTGTTCAATTAACTACGACCCACATAAAAATAATCTTATCTATTAAAATAATCACATATGATACTTACGATAAGGTCACATGAACTTTATTTTCGCGTCATAAATCACCAACGTAATAATTTGAAGAAATTGGATGTACTTGACCCTATACTACCGAGTTATTATTTATTCTTTTCAAAGGAGATTTTTATGTTAGTGATTTTTAAATCGACTTAAAGTGACTTGATACTTCTGAAAATTAAGATTTTTATCCGGTTCTTACAGAGTTCTAATCTAAAATTATTTCCTAACGTTTATGTTGTAAGGAAATTTAAAACTATGTCGATCGTTTCGACATTCTTAGACTTTTACTTCTTATAAAGGTCTCTGTCGAAAGACTAACGAACGTTTGTACGTTCATTCTATTCAGAACAGGACTTAATTAAATTTTTAGAATCTTCCATAGAGTAAAATTGACATAGACAAGGGAATAAATACAAATAGTAATGTGTTAAGAAGATTACGTACCGAGTTTCCTCCCGTATATAAATATTGAAAAGTTTATATTAACTTTATTTAAAACATATCGTTAAAAACTGTAATAAAAATCGGTCACGAAATCTCTCGTTTTACGTGACTTCAAGGGGTTTTCTACTGTTGGGGTCTGTCAAGTAAGTTTGATAATACTTTTTATATGATCAACAAGGACCAAGATCTGAGGTATCAATATTGTAGATCAAATCTCTTTATTCCGATGAACTTAGAACTTGTGGAGTCAATAAATGTGACTAATACTTGGATGATCATCTTATATATCACCAAGATGGTATTGAGGGGGTTATAACTTGAAGAAACCGAGTCATTTTAGAGAAAATAACTGTGTGGTTTTAATAGGGGGACATAGAAGTTGACGATAACATGTTAGTAGAGATTTAAAGAGGGACAGGAAAGTTCAAATAAATTGATCTGGTGATTAACAAGGTACAGGTAAAATTGTACTTACACTCAAAACAGGTTGTTTTCTCATCTCTTGTATTTATAATCTTGAGAATTCCACTCTCTTGAGATTTTACACTTTAAATACAAATTAAAAACTGTTTTAACTACCCTTTATCTCGCGTGTTCCTACCAATCTCTGCGTGAGAAAATGAATAAGACAAACACTCTTCGTCTCCTGTCTAAATTGTCCCTAAGTGTGTTTACTCGGTACAACCTTCCTACGAGAAAGAGGTTTATCGTCTCTTCCTCTTTAGGACCAATACGTGATGAGGTATGCGAGGAAAGGTATGGAAGAAGTTGTACACCGGATTCTTTTGGGTTACGTAAATTACTAATTAATTCCCCCTTTTTTCTTGATCAGTTATTCCCCTTTACAACCACTTAAAGACGTTTGAAATAATTATAAGTAGTCTTCTTATAAAGTATTTCTTTCACTTTTAACCTCGGTTTATTGTAGGATCTCCTTCTTTTCCTTCTTCTTTCTCTTCCTTATTTACCTCCTTCACCCCCTCCCCTCCCTCTTTCGTCTCCCTTTACTCTGTCTCCTTTTCTTTTCCGGAATTACAATGAAAACACACAGTTGAACCTACCTGGTACCATGGATCTATAGACCGGTTTGTGGTTAAACTCACAACAAATCTTTCATCAAAAGTCTACTCTAATTGGAATTTTAGTCATCTCAAACTCATATCTTCTAACGAGAGATATTCACCCGGGGTAGGTTAATCAACTCCCAGAATTCTCTTTTCTGATCAAGGACTTCTTTCTTCTTTCAGACGGAAGTCTGACAGAAACTTGAAGTCGATGTGATAGTTGAGAAGGAACCTAGAAGCCCGAGGGACGTTTAAAACCTGAACGGTAGGAGGTCTTAGTGTACTTAGTTAAGGAATTTGATTTAGAGAGGGAAAAAGAGGGGTACACACGTATGTAGGTACATGAGAGTGTGTATGTGGGTGTATATATATACGTGTGTAAATATGTAAATATACTTTCCTCTTTCTTATTTTTTTTTCTCTTTTTCTTTGTACGTGTTTCGAGACAAAATACTATGTGAATTTTGTTATGTAAGACAATAACTTAACCTAAAAATAAAAACAGAGGTTAAAGTTACTTTACTTTTTATGAGATACGTGTGTTTCTTTTATCAGATTTATTCCGACTAGAATAAATCAGATAGTTAATGAACAAATGTTCTCTTACGGGGTGAAAAATCTTAAAACGCAGTACATTTTCACTAACTAAACGTCAAGTTCACTAATATTCCAGTGACCAACCAGACTTTTATACAAAAACGTTATATTTTATAAGGTTGTAACGGAATAAAGATCGAACTATTTTGACCTTGACTTTTCTACCTATAATGAAGTTGTTGTCTCCCAAAAAGTCTCATCTATAATTTGGACACTTTCCTTTCACTACCTAATCTATTATGGAATCCGGAGAACAGCCGTTTGTAACAAAAAAAAAAAAAAAAAAAAACGTATTTCACATGTGTAAACCAATCTTATTAAAATTAGGAGTCAATCTTTTGGAACTAAAATAACGTCACTAAAAATAATTTTTTATTTACTGAAAATTGAGGTAAAGTCCTCCCCATCCTATAAATACCCCTTTCTCGAAATTCTTCCGAGTTCCCCTTTACAGTCATTGACGAGTTCTTTTTACCTTTACAGTAAAACGTAAAAATTTTTTTGTTGTTGTACTGAAACGACACTTTAAGTGTTTTGTAAAATACGGTTCCTTTTTTGAATTGAACTAATTCACCGTGGTCTGTGTCTACATATAGTTTAGTATTGATGTTACGGATAGTCTCTTTACAAGTAACTGTAGGTCCCTTCTGTTCGGGAAATTATAACGTCACGACAAACGTGAACAGAAACTCACCTTTATGTGATGTTCCTGATGTTGTAATTTGAGACAGTTAAGAACTTAAAGTTAACAGACGTACTCATTCGTAGTAAAGGATTATTATCGATCTTTATGACAAAAGTCAACATTTATAAAAAGGAAATCTACCTTTTTTTATGATAAATACAGGAATTCTTTATACTTGTGTGGAACGTTTAAGGTGAAGAGGATTTCGAATCATTATAGTTCTGTTTTAAATACTCGGTAAACTACATTGTCATTTACTCACGGAAAGAACAGTATACGTGACTTGGACAACTTACTTAATTATTCATATCCCCTTTACAAAAATTTATTTCAAAATTTAAAAATAAGTAAACACATAGTATATAAAAAACGCAATAAAGTAGTAGTGTTATGTTAACTTACGTTTCATGTAGAGACTAACGATACAAGTCCTCCGGGAGTGGTTCATAAAAAAGGTCCCTTATAAAAACGTCCGACAGGATAACGTTTAACATGAATAACATCGTAATTAAAATTCTTATAATGAAAATTTTTTACGAAATGAAATTTAAAGCATAATCGCACATCAAATAAATGTTACAACACAATCAAAGTCTACAGGACGTTTCACTAAGTCAATGTATTAGTGTATATAGGTGAGAAAAAATCTAAGAAAAGGGTATATCCAACAATGTCTCATAACTCATCTCAAGGGACACGATATGTCATATAAGAATAATCAATAGTCAAAATATATATCACACATATATACATTCAGAGTTATAGGGTTAAACAGAGAGGAAAAGAAGGGGACGTAATTGGTATTCTAACGAAAGATGTAGACATTGAGAGAAAGACAAAACATCTATTCAAGAAAACATACTAAAAAAATCGAAGGTGTATATTCGTCATAGTAAACTGCAAACATAAAGAGAGAGAGTGGAGTGAAGTGAGGTATACTATTGGAGATCCAGGTAGGTACAGCAACGTTTATTGTAAGAAAGAAAGAAAGAATATCGACTCATTATAAGGTAAGATACATTCATGGTGTAGAAGAAATGGGTGTCTTATAATGAACCTTTTTTTTTTTTTGTCATCGTCAAACTCCGTTCTTATCATCCTCATTCACAATGGTAGGGTCAACTGAACTTCTCGTTTGAAGTGGGAACCCCACGGACCAAGTCATATCTTTCTACGTTATTACACTGGACACACGAATCATGTAATTGTGTTGTGGTCTTATTTCTCTTTACTCGGAAACCACGATCGTTTTCCTTAACTTATGGCCGAAGGGACATCGAGTATACCATTTCTTAGACGGACGTTACGTCCTCTGGACCCAAGTTTGGGGTCCAACCCTTCTATGGGACCTCTTCTCTTACCGTTTGGGTGAAGTCATAGGAACGGTCCTTTTAGGGTACCTGTCTCTTGGGACTGTCCGATGTCAGGCACCCCAGTGTTTCTCAGTCTGTGTTGACTCTCTGGTTGTGATGATGATGATTTCCTTAACTTATATACGACAGTATAAAATCTTGTAAAAATATACGAACATTTCTTTTATTAAATACGTATTATACACGGTACAAGTACAGGAAATATTGACGATTATATTTTAAGGACTATATTTTTTGACTTTATCTCCAGATCCCAATAAAACCGTGAAGTACACGGTCCCTAGAGTTCAGGAAGATAAAACTTCGTGATAATACACATAGAAGACCTCTTCCTTTACCGTTGGATTCGATCATAAGAACGAACCTTTAGGGTACCTGTCTCCTCGGACCACCCGACTTCAGGTACCCTAGTGTTTCTCAGCCTGTTCCGAATCACTGATTCGTTGTCGTTATAACCAGTGCAAGGTCGATCATCCTTCCCATCGATGTCTTTCGGTATACGGTCAGTATAGTTGCTTCTGTGATCTCTGACGGTGCGATATCAAGACATGTGTGTAGTAACACCCTTTGTAGTACCTTTGTCTATATGGACGGTTCTACCGACCTTTTACGTCAGAAATAGTAGTGACAAGTTTACGAGACGATCGTACATATATTAAAGTCTTCTTCTTTCCCTAGTATCTGAAAAACTTTATTGACAAAAAGACAAATAAAAAAAACTCTATTCAAACACTTATAGTAAAACTTCTAATAAATATATGGTTGAAGTAAATAGGTCAGTACTTGAAGAGGTCCCTGAACAAAATTTACAGTACAAAAAGGAGTCACGTCTCACTACACGTAATTAGAATTGGGTACGAGTTTTTGAAATGACTTGAAGTAACTGAAGACAACAATTAAAAATTTATTTTCAAAATACATACGTACTATATATTATAAGTCCTTTTACATTCTATTATTTACCTTTCACTTCGTAATGAAAATAATATATGAATTTAAAATGTAAACTACATGTAACAACAAATAGACGATTCAACACAGACTGAGTAAACACTGGGGTACTTGAGATCGACCGGTCTGAGGAGACAGGTACCCAAGAGGGTCCGTTCTTATTACCTCACAAAACGATAAAGGAAGAGGTCCCCTAGCAGGGTTCAGAGGACGTAACCTCCACCTAAGAGATGGTGACTCGGTCGGTCCTTCGGGGAATAACTAGATACCGACTGAATTTTATGAAATAATTAAAGTCCAGATGTGATATCTCTAAGTCATAAAAATATTAAATATGAAGTTCAATAATGTTTTGTTATCGAATATAAAGGAACACGACATACTGTATAGGAACAAGGAATAAGTAAAATGTATTATCAAACACAGAGAATTAGGGTATGAGAATAGAGTGGGGAGGGGTGACCATCGGTGATCAAACAGGAGATGTAGACTTTGTGACGAAAATTGAGAAGTATAAAAACAAACCAAGAATATAGTTTGAGGTTTATGATACATATGAATACTCTCTGTCCTTTGAACAAACCAGTTTTGATTACGAGTAGAGTGGTAACGTTGGTCTCAGAGATATAATGTTAAATTAGAAATTGGGAAGACGATATGACAACATCTAACCCAAAAGATCATTCGTCTAAGACTCTCCCTCTAAAACTCATCGTTCAAATAATCCTCCACGAGACTGCCGGTTTTGGACAGTATCTTCCCTTCCTTCTTTCCTACCGTCTCCTCTTCTGATCCAACAGTACTTTCGACCTCTCTTCGGGACCTTCTGTGGTGACTCTCGAGAGTTCTCCTCACCGCAACCCAAATAAATCAACTCCGTAACTCCGTAACTGAATATGAACGTAATTGGTCAGTGACTTACGTTCAATGAGGGATCTTTCTATACACTGGGTTCCATCCTACTGAGAAAGAACATTTCCCGTCAGGAACCTCAACCCGTCGTCGACTACTGATGGTCTCCCAATACACAAGAAGTCACAACTCCGTCTTAGATTCGTTCAGAGGTGACACGGAGTATTAAAACTGATTTCTTATTTCGGAAGTCAAAACAAGGGACTAGAAAAATAACATAAAGGACTGATAATTATTTACAGAAGTTATATTTCAACATAAAAGAAAGTGTATTTGGTTCTGTCTTATTCACTGAGTTACCATTAGTCTTTGTATCCGTGGAACGTAAGAAGTCAAGAAAGAAGGTAACGTGACCAAAGGTACAAGATCTAACAAAATACAGGTTTCACCTACAACCTTGAGATAAGGTAGAATAAAGTCCGTTGTCTTTTTTTCCCGGATTTTCACACAGGGTTGACTGCTGAGAAATGGACTGTTTAACAAGATTTCTTGACCCCTTATCTGTGCTAGTGTATCGTGTAAATCGTAATTATTTCTGGTGTCTCACAGGTCAAATTTAACTCATATAACGTTATGACTTTATGGAAACACAGACAATTGACTCCTTCTCCTGTAACTTATACTCTTTGATTATCAGAGAGAGAGAGAAAGAGGAGAGAGAGAGAGAGATACATATATATGTGTGTATGTATGTGTATACACACGAGTATATCAGTATATATTAAAAGAAATCGAGATCGTTTGTTGTTATTAGTTTGTAAACAAGATTAACTAAAATTCACAACAAGAATTAATACACTATTGACTTATTGATGAAATTTACAATATAAACTATACTCACGGATGGTACCTACTTTTTTCCTGAAGGGACCACCAAATCCACTATTTCACAGACGGATGTTACGCCCTCTGGACCCAAACTAGGGACCCAACCCTTATAGGGGACCTCTTCCTTTACCGTTGGGTGAGGTCATGAGAACGGACCTTTTAGGGTACCTGTCTTGTACCATTCGATGTCAGGTACCCCACCGTCTCAGTCTGTACTGACTCGTCGAAGTGAAAGAAAGAAAAGAATACCTACTTTTCATCAAATTTTGGTACCACAAGGTAACTCAACCGTTTTTTAAACAAGTCCAAAAAGACATCATAGACAACCGGTCGGGTTGTCTTAAACCGGTGGGGTTATACATGGATACAAACTTCGGAGACATAAATCCTTCTTTTACGAAAAAATTCGAGATAGTTGGTCCACTGAATTTAATGTCCTCTTTATAGGTCTTTATTTTTATTATTTTTACGGGATGTCAGTCTTTTAAATTTTAGATTTCCATGTTTTACAATCTCTCACAATTTTATGAGATGAAACTACTTGACCCTCCCACATATGTTTCATAGGAACGAATTTTTAATGGACACTTATTTATATAAAATTCTAAAATTTTTTCCTATAATGGGTTCTCTCCTTTTCAATAGTTTTTATCAAAACTCTTATATATAAGGAAATGAATTCTGTGAAAATAATAACAAGTTATTGACATTCTAATCGATGACAAATTCGTGTTATTCCTTTTTAACTTTTTAAGTTGACACAAATCTTTTAAACCGTTCCTCATTTTCTTTATAGACGACTTTCCTTTACGGTAGTCGTAAAGAATAATTAATTTTATGTTACGTCATTTTATGATACATCGAAAATAGTTACTAAAAAATTTAAATAATTATCAAGATTCAGTCTTTTAAAGAGTACCCATATGATAATACTTAAAAACAGTCGATTTTACATTCCTTATATTTTATCTTTGTACAACGTTTCTTTCCCAATTTATTTCATATCTTGTTATTTTCAACTTATTTATTAACTTATTTCATTAATTTTTATTTATTTTAAGTTAAATAAGTTGATTTCTTAACTTATGTTCAATTTGTTCTCAACTTATTTCATATCTTGTTATTTTTTGATCTTTAAATTGAAAACTTCTTCCTTACTAAATTATTTAGAAGCTTGTATACTTCCCTAAAAACTTTCATACCATTAGTTATAAACATAATATAACTTCTGTCTTGTTTTCTTTGATTCGAATTATAATTCGTACTACCTAAACTCAATCGTTCAACATTTCATAAAAGACTGTCACTCTTTAAACATCACTTAGAGAAAATTTGTTTTTACCCAGGAACGATAAAAGAATAAGAAATACGTAAAGGTCTACTAACTTTTTGACCCACTATACTAGGTAAAAATGTGAATACTATAGTAGTATATTTTATACCTAACACATATTTATAGAGTTATTTTGGAGAGGGGTTTTCAATTTTATTAGAAAAATATCTTCTTTCAAACATAATTTTACTGAACCTTACTATACTCCTTAGATAAACTATACCAGGTGAGATTCGTATAGTAAACTTTTAAACCTGGTATTTGCCTTGATCCTTCTCTACCTACGACTTGTTCTTTCGATTTTCTTGCGTTAGAAGTTACACGAAAAATTTTCAATTATAAAATTTCAATTGGTAAAATTAACCTCCTAGTAACTAAAAGTTATAACACAATCAAAGACGACGTGTTGTTTCATTTAGTCAATATATATGTGTACATTTGGGAAGGAGAAGTCGGAGGGAGGGCGGAGGAGGTAGGGTGGGATATCTAGTAGTGTCGTGACTCAACCCGAGGGACACGCCATGTCGTCGAGGGGTGATTGGTAGATAAAATGTGTACCATCACATATATACAGTCACTATGAGAGAGTTAAACAGGGCTGGGAGAGAAGGGGGGTCATAGGTCTACTGAGAGTTAATTTTTGACAAATGATTACGTCTCTAATGTTGTCATGTCACAAGTAGTGTATTTTATTTTTGGACGTAGAAAATGATCAGTCAAGTACTAAGTACCAAAGAAGATTCGTTTAGTCTGTGAGAAGTGAATCCTTATTTTGTTTTAAATGAAAAGGTTTCTACAAAGTACACGTTGGTGGGTAGTCCTTCCCCTAAGTAATGTAGTGAGATACTACAGTTGAAGGTGTGTCCGGAGGTTTGAACTAATTTGCGAGATTTTCGTCTTATCAGACCTCGTTCGGAGACATCGACATTCAAAGTTATCATTTTTACTATCCTACTTCAAATGATAATAAGTAGATTGAATCAAAGATTTTATCGAAAAAAAAATTTTGGTCAAAAGTAAATTACCTTTCTTAGAAAATAGACTCCAGTGACTCCCATCTTATCCCACCTACATATATTTCCTGTTCTTTTATAGATAAAAATTCTGATCATCAGGTTTAATTAAATTTGATTATTATTTAAATTTTTGAAAGATTTCAATTCAAACTTCTGACATTTAACCTTAGAAATTTTATAGACGTGTATAGTATTAACGTACTTCGTATAAAAAGTCTGACGAACGTTTTTTAGTAAAACAAATAGAAGGAGTCCGATTCTGAAAAAAGAAAACCAATCCTTTTAAGAGTATTCGAAGGGTAAGACTGAATTTCTCGAAAGTACTCTAAATCCGAAACCCGTACTAGTTTCTACGTTCTCTGACCTAAAATCGACAGGAACTATTAATGAAGACTTTTCGTTACTGATTAAGATAGTCGAAAGACTTTTCCCATATGTAGAACTATGATCGTCTATAAAACACACGACTTTGTTGATCTCTTTCTTTTATTAGATGAAAAACACATAAATTTAACGGGTGGACATAAGTACGTAAAAAGGTCAAACATAGACATTTGTATTCGCACTACTTATTTCAAGTAAATTAAAATTTGGGAATGTTATTACGACATCAGAAGTCCTAAGTTAATTGAGAACCTAAACTTTCCTGAATCTTTTCTTCAGGACAATTTTTTAATGATCTTTCCCTTCGTTCACGTTTTATTACAGTGACAACTTTCATACTCCCTGTTTTGTTCCTTTATCTTGTAACCATTCCAAGTACCTCTGGACAGTTCCGAGTGAAACCAAATGAATCCTTACTTTTATATAGAAGTAAATTGATAGTTTTTATAATTTTATCGTACGGACTAAAAACAGATATCAACTGTACCTCCTTCACAGATTATAAACAAATAAGAGACTTTAAAAAGATTTTAATCATCGAACTCTTTTTACATCAGTTTATTTTGTGTAATAAAAATGTAAGTAATCTGTCACACGTACACACACACGAGTCAGAGAAATCAACACAGGTTGGGAAACACTAAGGTACTTTACATTGGGTGGTCCGAGGAGACACGTACCTTAAGGGGTCCGTCCATACGACCTCACCCAATGGTACACGAGGAGGTTCCCTAGAAGAGGTGGGTCTTTATTTTGGACCTAGAGGACGTAACCGTCCGTTCAAGAAATACCGACTCGGTGGTCCATTCGGAAATAAACTGTCGCATAAGTTGGCTAAGTATAAAATTACTGTATAATATCCTTTACCCTATTTCATTACTTTTTGTTATGTTCTTAGGAGGAAAGGATCTCAAAAGTTATTTCTATTAAAACTCTACCCATTAAATCCTTTTGATACCTCTAATTTTTTTTTAAGTTTTACTAGATCGTTCCTTCTGAGTACGTTTTAGACAGTTCCCAAACTGTATAAATGTCTAGACAACGGCCCTCGGTCGCACTCCTTAGGGTGGGTACCGTTTCCAGTACTCCTTCCTTCGGTCTGTTTTGCGTTTCCGCACTAGACCGAAGTCCCCAAGGGGGACTCAAAAGGACTTGTAGATGGGGGGTTTTGGTCTCAGACGGACGGAATAACATGACACGAAAGGTGAGAAGACTATAAGAGACCTTTTTCAATTGAGTCCCGAAGTCAATTGTCAGAGGACGTATACTTTTCTTACAAAGTCGAGTTTGGGGAAACTACCGAGAGATTGAACGGATTGTCAACCCCTGAAAATGTTGAACACTTAACAAATGTCGGGGGTTGGTACTCTCTGTGTTTCGAATTTCGTAGAATTTCTATGTCTCGGAAAAGATTTTTCGATTTTTAATATGACCACTACCCAAAGTGACAACTCAGTTACTGACGACGGTCCGGAGGTATAAGAAATAGAAAATCTGTGGACTTCCTATAATTAGTTACATTAACCCTATATCTTAATCCTTATATCATCAAAACTACAATCGTTGTGATCTGAAAACTCAATTAATTGAAAGAGAAACAATATTTAGTGACATGAAGAAAGTAACAATATTTAACGACATAGGAACGATACATTCTTACATTGAAATGAATCACGAAAGACTCTCACCGTAGTCTGAAACCCTTCTTGTTGTGACAATTCCGTTTATTCAGAAGACCAACTGTTTGGGAATAGTTTTTTCCCGGTATTTTACAATTAACCGTAAGACCGGTATACTACATTTAGTGGATTCTGAACACATACGTTGATCCTTACCTCTCTCTTTCGGACCAGATCTATTCTCAGTCCCTATGACTACGACGTATTAAAATATAATAGGTAACTAGAGATACATGTTTTTTTCCATATTTTCCGGAAAGACCTGTTATCTCCTACTCGGTCAGTGACCTTTCTGACCAAAGGGGGCACAGGAAAAATAAGATTAAAGACCGACTTAAGAGTAGACCTCGCCCCTCCGAGTGGTGTAGATGAATGAACGGGACCGAAAATTCAGGGTACTCTCTCCCTCGGGTTCCACCCCGTGGGAGGCGATAAGTTTGCTCGCGGCCACCGGATTGCATCTACAACGTTTGAACAACAGTACTTGAAAATAACCGAAAGGGGTATTTGGTTCAATAACTCGTAGAAAAGAGGTGATTTAAAAGGATGATGTGATAAAGAAGGATTAGAGAGAAATATAAAGATTAAGTTATTTATTCAAAAGGAGCGGATGCGGCAGAGGGGAAGTTTAAGGGACCTAGGTGGCCCCGTCCTGGGGTCGTTAGACACTTCCCTTAATACCCGAAGGGTCTACCGAGTCACTATTTCTTAGGTGGACACAACGTCCTCGGCGTACTCTACACTCAAACTAGGGACCCAACCCTTCTAAGGGACCTCTTCTAGTACCGTTAGGTAAAGTCATAAGAACGGACTTCTTAGGGTACCTGTCTCCTCAAACCGTCCGATGTCAGGTACCGCAGTGTTTCTCATCCTGTGATGAGTCTCTGAATCGTAAGTGTGTGTTTCCCTTAAAATGGATTTAAGAGATGTTATCACGAAACGTTTTAAAAGTGTAAGACTGTACGAAATACTGGTTGCATCTGTCGTATAATTTTTCGTCTCTGTAATGAAACAGTTGTTCAGACAGATCAGTTACCACACCAAAAGGGTTCTCAGTACATACCTACACTCTCTACTTGATTTTTCTTTCGACTCACGACTTCTTAACTACGAAAACTTGACACCACAATTTCTTCCGAGAACTCTCAGGGAACATGACTTTCCTCTAGGTTGGTCAGTTAGGATTCCCTCTGACCAGGACCCATAAGTAACCTTCCTGACTACAACTTCGACTCTGAGGTTAAGAAACCGGTGGACTACGTTTCTCGACTGAGTAAACTTTTTTGGGACTACGACCCTTTCTAACTCCCGTCCTCCTCTTCCTCTACTGTCTCCTACTCTACCAACCTACCGTAGTGGCTGAGTCACCTGTACTCAAACCCACTTGAGGCCCTCAACCACTACCTGTCCCTCCGGACCTCACGACGCCAAGTACCACAGTGTTTCTCAGCCTGTACTGACTCCCTGACTTGACTTGACTTATCTGTACGAAATATTTTTACTATCATCAGTATACTATTTGACCTTCTCTAGACGGTCAAGACGTAACTCGAACTGTTTTCTTTTTAATTTTTGGGGTGATAACTGGGAACATGTTGGGTCCCTAGTCCCTGTAACTGGTGACTCTTCGACTTTTAGATGTATATTGAAATGTCAACCAGGAGGTTTAAACACCAAGATGTTGTCACCTAAGTTGGTTGACTTCCAGTACATCATGGCATCATGTATAAATAACTTTTTTTAGGTGCATATTCATCGGGGCACGTCAGGGATGGTCACAACAAATTCTCAGTCGATATACATACACACACATATATATATATGTATATATATATGTGTGTGTGTTAAAGGAATACAATGTATCAATAATTTCTTTAATAGTTTAAGACCTTTTATACAATATAACTTGATAAAGTAAAAATTTTATTAAGACTAAAAAAGGTTAATCTTATAACTCGAAAGTGGACGTTTGTAATGAAGACAATATATTCCAATATTTCCAAAATAAAACAAAACGAAAACAAAAAAAAAAGGAGTTACAATTTTATCTTAATGTAGTTTAAAGTACAACCACTCGTGTAACTTTACGAATCTTTCACCGTGAAGGTTTATCCCGAACCCTCACGAGACAGAAGGTCAGGGGTTACAGAGTGGGGTACCTAGAGAAGGTAAACCACAAGGACTTAAAATAAGAAATATTATCTGTACATTTGTACGATGAATGAAAATAATTGGGACTTTGCTAGGAAACCGTTTGCGAAAACTTATTATGTTGGAAGTGGATGAGGTTCCTCTTTATGAAACTTTCCTAAGAAACTTGACGAAGGTGATAGTCCACTACCGGTTTTAAGTTTCGTCGAAAGGTCGAATATTTAGGATTTGTTAGTACCCTAACATCGTACCGACGTCACGAAGACCTTATTTGTTCACTTATTCTATAAACCTTACTATTTTGTACAATGATGATGACTAGTAAAAAATAATAATGGAAGGGACCCAACCCTTCTAGGGGACCTCTTCCTTTACCGTTGGGTGAGGTCATAAGAATAGACCTCTTAGGGTACCTGTCTCCTCGAACTCACCCGATGTCAGGTACCCCAACGCTTCTTAGCCTGTGCTGACTCACTGAAGTGAAGCGAAGGGAAAGAATGCCAGTGACTGTTACTGTCCCAAAGAAAATAAAAAACGTATTCATTCATCATTGTTTTCTGACGTTCGAAAAAGAGACAGACTACTTTGGAAAGATTCGTAACTGTTTTTAAGTCTATTTTAATAGAAAAATAAAAGATAAAATTCAAGTACCGATAATATATTTAGGTATGGAAGATAACAATAACCAAATATACACGTATAACTCGAAAGAATCAACTCTAAAGGACGAGTACACTTACAACTTATACAAACTCAAAACGTGTGGTTTATAAAAATTTACTACTATTTTTAAAAGGAGTTCACATGTGTCTGCTACTAGATGATCAGTGTCGTTAAAAGTGATCGTATGTTTAGTATTATAACAGATTTATAATAAGTACTTACTTACAAATTATTCGAAAAATAGTCTCATATTCCACGTATAACTTTTGTAAATGAATATTTGTTTGATTTACACGTGTGTCGAACTACTGAATAGTGTTTGATTTAGACGGAATCTTTAATGGTAGATTATGTTTTTCTCTTATAAAGGACGTGGGGTCCACAGGGGGAGTACGAGAAATTTAGGGGTAGGGGTAGAGGTTAGGTTACTAGTTTCGGGACTGAATTACGTACGAAATAATAAAGAAATCTTAAAATATAATTACCTTAGTATACCATGTATAAGAAACATACATAAAAAAAGTAAAAGAAAAGAATACGAGTTGTTCTGTAAACCCTCTAACTAGGTGTAACGAAATACAACATTATAAAACTAGTAAAAGACAATACCTCATAAGGTGACACATTTATGTGATGTTAATTAAATAGGTAAAACGACAATCGTTTACACACCCACAAAGGTCAAAAACAGAGAACACATACAAAGATATTTGCAATACCATGTACAGAAAACAAAGTGTCTCACACTTAAAGATGTATAGATACACTTAAAAAACCGGAATCTAATACGTAAACAAATTACAATCTTCCATTACGGTCAAAAGGTTTTAACATGTTTATAAGTGAGGATGGTCGTGACAGACGTCCTAGGGTCCCTGCCTCCTCGGACCACCCGACGGCAGACACCCCAGCATGTTTCAGCCTGTACTGACTTCGCTGCATCGTCGTCGTCGTCGTCGTCGTCGTCGTCGTGACAGACACTTAAGGAGAACGAGATGTAGGAACGACTACAAACCATAAAAGTCTTACATCGGTGACATCATACACATACCACAATACATATACGGTGGATTATTCTAACAGATACCAAATTAAAATGTATATTTATCGAAGAGTCTCTCATTTTTGTCGTATAATGAACTTGTAGTGTAAGAACAACGACTTTATCCGATTCTGTCACAGAGACACTATAGAACACACGAAGTTTCTCAAGTGAACGGTACGATTTATAAAGTCCTAAAATAAAATTTAAACAAATCAAACTATACATAAACATCTTTTTATTAAAAAAAGATAGTAAACAAGTTCCTAAAATTGGTCACGTCCAGGATTGGAGACATCTAATTAGATCATACTATATTTGTAGGTACTGGTTTATTCTTTAACACTTGTGTGACACTGACTCCATGATTAGAGTCTCTGAGTTCACGAAATTACCTTTCCAGTCTCTCTCTGTAGGACGTACCACAACGAAGATGACTCGACAAAAGACGAACACCTATAATAGATATTTTTAGGATGTTCGTATTACTTTTACACTTTTTATCCTCATATACTTTAGTTTTCATTTCGATTTCTAAAATTTAAATGTATTTTTATTGACTACTAATACTCTCTTTTAACTGACTTCATGATTCTGATGGACCTTACTAATTTGTGTAATAAGTCCCCTTTACAAGTAACAATATTTTCAATGTCTCTAAATAAACTACCACATACGTTTTTTTATTTCGAAATTTCCGGTTTTATTAAAAATTTATGTCCTTAAAGTCACAAGTTGATGTTAGTTTAACTTAAACTTATACACACTTTTTATTAGATTCACGGAGTTGTTTAAGAGTCCCGGGACACCTTTCGTTCCACCAACGTTTCAATATGAAGAGAATAAACTTCCTTTCTTTCTTTCTCCCTCCCTTCTTCTCTCTCTCTACCCCCTCCCCACCCTTCTTTCTTTCTCTCTTCCTCTCCGACTTTAACTCATTCATCACTCCACCTACTTGGATCTCAGACAGTATGTCTGACTTCATTCAGTCTCTCTCTTTTTTTATATATAGTACATAATTGTCTATATATGCCTTAGATGTTTGAACATGAACACTTAGATAAACGTCCTGTCCTTATCTCCTTGTCTGTGTCTTTTACCTGAACACCTCTGCAACCCCCTTCTTCTCCCATCCTGTTTAACTCTGACAGTGTAACTACACATATGTGAGGGTACATACCTTCTCTATAGATCACCCTTCGACGACATACTGTGTCCTTCAAGTGAGTCGAGTCACGAGACACTACTGGATCTATCGAATAACTTTTCGTCTCTGTAATGAAACGGTTGTTTCCAAGCAGATCAGTTCCGATATCAAAAAGGTCACCAGCACATATCTACCCTCTCAACCTGACACTTCTTTCGACTCCCGTTCTCCTCTTCCTCTACTGTCTCCTACTCTACCAACCTACCGTAGTAACTGAGTTACCCGTGCTTAAACTCGTTTGAGGTCCTTTATCACTTCCTGTCCCTTCGGATCACACGACATCAGGTGCCCCCAGAGTTTCTCAGTCTGTATTGAATGGCTAACTTGTTCCATCGTAAATTATGTTTACGATTTTGTTCACCCTCCCCGTGACTGTCTTTAGGAACGTCGAAAGTTAGACCTATTCAGTTAGTAAGTCTTTATAAATAAAGTAGATAGAACTTGACTAAATTCTGGGAAGTATAAGACTGGAACTCGTCCCAGTCTTAACTTGTTAAAGTTAAAAAAAAAAAAAAAATTGATTAAGTTGTAAAAGTTTAAAATTCGGTCCGACCGGTTAAAGGAAATGTCCATTTGACGAAATTACGTACGACCGAAGATGTGGAAATTATAATAAAGGGAAGGGAGAGTAGGGAAGGTAGAAGGTAATTAGCTTGGATTATTTCTTCAGGTTTGTGTACTGTACGATATAGTTAATGACAGACTCATTGTTGAAACCGGAAATGGGGTACTTAATGTATGAAACCATTGAAACAGTTAATTCGAATTAGACTGGCTAACTAATATGAAGGAACCCTTATACTGAATATATCGTAAATAAGAATCTTTGGTCGTTCTTTTGAACTATAAAGTTTACTGTCCCTACAAATTCCTGTCATTACATAGAGGAAAGTGATAAAGTGACTTTTCCTTAGGAACATTTACATCGTTTTGTGTTTTGTTTTGTTTTGTTTTTGTTTTGTTGGGACTATTCAACAAAGAAAAATTCGTTATTTACAAATACAGTAAGGTCTGAACAGTTAAGGACAGGACTTATAAAGAACCAAAGAATAGAACTGTGAAATTATTACAATTCTACCCGAAGAGACCACTGAGTCTACCATTTCTTAGACGGACGTTACGTCTTCTGGGTCTAAGTTGGGGACTCAGACCTTCTAAGGGACTTCTTTTCTTACCAATGGATGAGGCCATAAGAACAGACCTCTTCAGGTACCTGTCTCCTCGGACCGTCTGATGTCAGGAAACCCAACGTTTCTCAGCCTGTACTGACTCGCTGATTATGAAAGTCACAAAGAAATTCTTCCCTACTATAGTTATACCGGGAGATCCTACAAGTCTCTTTCGACCATCGAGTCTCACACTCTCTTTTGAATGAAGGCACACTTGTCAGATACCTGAAAACTAGGTTGAAGGGGGTCATTTACACTGTAGTCTTTTTGTGATAAAAATAAATCTATCGACGAAACATGACGTATATGTGAAGTCTTAAATAAGTTGTTTACAAACAACTCACGAGTAACCCACTATAAAATCCATCACCTATCAATTAGTACTCTTTTTGTTACAAATGAGACAGTACCGGTGGTCTCACTGAACTAGGTTCATCACTCACCTTTCACTTTTATTTACAACTTTACCGTCTGTTCAAAGATAAGTCACTACCTTTCAGTATCCCTCCAAGACACATATCTAAAATTTGAACTACGTTAAGATTTTTAAAAATATAACTGACGACATACTGAGAGTCTCAACTCAAGACAATAATTAAATATGAATTTTTAATATACGGTGATATCCGTCTTTCACTTCTCCTCTATTTCTTGGAGAACTACTTTCACTTTCTCTTGTCACTTTTCCAACCGAATTTCGAGTTGTAAGTTTTTTGATTCTGGTACCGTAGACCTGGGTAGTGAAGTAACCTTCATCTACCCCTTTGTAACCTTTGTCACCGACTGAAATAAAAAACCCCGAGGTTTTAGTGACGTCTACCACTAACGTCGGTACTTTAATTTTCTGCGAATGAGGAACCTTCCTTTTAATACTGGTTGGATCTATCGTATAAGTTTTCGTCTCTGTAATGAAACGGCTGATTCCAGGTAGATCAGTTCCGATACCAAAAAGGTCATCAGTACATACCTAAACTCTCAGCCTGACACTTCTTTCGACTCACGGCTTCTTATCTACGAAAACNAATTTTCTGCGAATGAGGAACCTTCCTTTTAATACTGGTTGGATCTATCGTATAAGTTTTCGTCTCTGTAATGAAACGGCTGATTCCAGGTAGATCAGTTCCGATACCAAAAAGGTCATCAGTACTTACCTAAACTCTCAGCCTGACACTTCTTTCGACTCACGGCTTCTTATCTACGAAAACTTGACACCACAACCTCTTCTGAGAACTCTAAGGGTACCTGACGTTCCTCTAGGTTGGTCAGGTAGGATTTCCTCTAGTCAGGACCCACAAGTAACCTTCCTGACTCCGATTTCGACTTTGAGATTATGAAACCGGTGGAGTACGTTTCTCAACTGAGTAACCTTTTCTGGGACTACGACCCTCCACAAGCCCCGTCCTCTTCCCCTGCTGTCTCCTACTCTACCGACCTACCGTAGTGGTTGAACTACCTGTACTCAAACTCACTTGAGGCCCTCAACCACTACTTGTCCCTCTGGACCACACGAGGCTAAGTACCCCACTGCTCAGCCTGTACTGACTCCCTGACTTGACTTGACTATAGTTTAATGTATAATATTTTCATATATACAATTAGTATACTTTTATATGTGTGTGTAATCTTAAAATTACCACCAACGTAGATCACTACCTAACTCTCACAATCGGTGAGGTCATGAGAACGTACCTTTTAGGGTACCCACCTAATCGGACAACCTGATGTCAGGTACCCCAGCGATTCCCAGTGTATACTGGCTCGCTGAAGTGAAAGTGAAAAGTGAAAGTACGTAACCTCTTCCTTTACCGTTGGGTGAGGTCACAAGAACGGACCTCTTAGGGTCCCTGCCCCCACGGACCACCCGAAGGCACTTACCCCAACGTGTCTCAGTCTGTGCTGACTCCACTGAATCGTCGTCGTCGGTCAGAGGTACCTATGAGGTATACCTAACCCCACAGTCGGTATTCAGGTCATGTACTATCACGAAATTAAACAGTGACGGAAATCCAACAGACTTAACATATGGAGAGTTCAACTAAAAAGATTTGATTTTAAAACAACTTAAATGAGTGACAAATTTTAGGTAGTTATCAAAAGATAACCCCGTAAAACCTTTTGAATTTTCGATAGTGGTGAGATCAAGAAATAACAGGGGAAACAACAAAAAGTAAACGATTCAACATAGACTGAGAAACGCTGGGGTACTTGACGTCGTATGGTCCGAAAGGACAGGAAGTGATAGAGAACCTCAAACAAGTCTGAGTACAGGTAACTCAGCTACTACGGTAAGTTGGCAGAGTAGGAGACAGTGGGACGAAAGGAGGACCAAAGTAAGAAAGGGTCGTAGTCCCAGAGAAGGTTACTCAACTGAGAAGTATAGTCCACCAGTTTCATAACCTCGAAGTCCGAGTCGTAATCAGGAAGGTTACTTATAAGTCCCAACTAAAGGAAATACTAACTTACCAAACTAGAGGAACGACGGGTTCCCTGAGACTCCTCAAAAGAGGTCGTGGTGTCAGGTTTTCGGAGTTAAGAAACCGTAGGTCAGAAGAAATACGAGGTAGAGACTGTAGGCATATACTGATGGCCCTTTTTGTCGGAAATGATAGACCTGAAAACAGTCGTTTCAGTACAGAGACGAAAACTTTTACGACAGATTCTAACAGTGTCGAAAAGAAGGTTCCTTGTCCGTAGAAAATTAAACAGGGGAACTGATATATGTTTAGTTGTGTTAGAGGACGATAGTGATTATAGATTGAAGAAAGATGACATCCATACGTAGAGAAACCACTTTAAAGAAAAGATATGGCGTCTATTTTGTTCTATGGTTGAGAAAGATTCTGTTAGAGGGTTAAGAAAGTTTTCACGGGAAATTCCACTCGAATGTCGTAGGGACGACTGAAGATATTATGTCTTCATTCCATAGAAGATATAACACAGTACTATAAGAGAAATCGATAGAAGGGTGATCCAACATTGAAAATGTAACAATCTCTGATATAGAAAGATAGAAACCATTCAACATTTGAAGGACCGTGTCACAGTTGATGACTTACAGAACAAAAGTAAATTAGTTATTTTATTAAAACACCCCAATATAAGTACTCCATAAAAAGTCATCTCCGTGTTTTCCTTTATTAAGATCTGGTCCTTTTTTTGATTAATTTTCACTAAACCTCTTTCTCTTAAAAACTTCATTACCATTTCTATATAAACTATACCATTTCTTGATACGTGTATGTATACAAAGACTTACCTAGGTCCAAAAGGGACAGGACAATGTTAGTTGGACGTATCCTACGGTCGAAGAAAAAGGAAGATTTCATCTTTTAAGAGAGGTGACTACCTTTAAAAATTCCTGAGGTAAATTAGATGACGGATTGAACGTCTAAAGAATATCAACGTATGTCAGAAGGTGTAATCCAAGGAATAGACACTATTGTCTCTTTTTCTTTAATGAGACATCTTGAATGGTAGACTTAAAGACGAAGGTTTCACTCTTTGTTTTATTAAGTAAACCCGTATATGAGACAATTCTTTTTATGTTTTCAACCGAAAAAAACGATACACTATTCTTTAGAAGTCCCAGAACAAGTCTTCTGTCTTTACTCTATTTTACTTCTTTTAACGAAACCTACTGTTATTCTTGCATATAAGTGAATTAGTCCCTTCATCCTTCTTACTCTTCTAGAACCTTTGTCATCCTATTCTCTTAGGATCGTTTTATGGTTCTTCGATCAATAAAAAGTACATTGTCCCATATCCTCTCTGGTTACATAGGGAAGATACCCTTTATAATATCTTAGAGGATTTAAAATCAATCTGTGGACCGACGGTCTCATTATCGATGTAAAGGGTCGGAAAGAACCTCGATCTACGGTAGTTCTGTGATCACCTTCTTGATACTCAAAACTGTTCTTCATAAGTCAAATACCAAACAGACATATTTCTTCTGTACATGAACCGGACCCGAAAGAGGAAAGGGGAGGGTACCTAACCTTTCACTACCGGTGATTTTCGGTAGAAAACTTGTATTATCTTGATGTCGTGATCAGGATAAGATGAGTAGAGACATGATCACAAACCTTAACTTTACTTGAAGACAAAATGAACTCGGTGACTTAAGAACCAAGTAAAACAAAGTCATTCGAAACTGATAATGATCGTCCCTAATGACCCTAGATTAAGAATACGGAGATGTTAAATAAGTCGGACAATGAGGTTGAAAAGTTATTTTCGGAGGACGTAAAAGTAAGAAAACATTCACTAACCGTACACAGGAGGTTTTCCTTTTAAATTTTTTCTTATCTTGATCATCTTTAATTCTTCATTCATCTTCGTCTTTTAATCTCAGTCTTCACTCGTACTCTCTGTATTTAAAAGAAACTTAGGGATCTCTTTACATCTCCTTTTCTACTCAAAGGAAAGTTTAAACGTGATTATGAAAAAAAATAAATTTCGGATTACTGTTCGATAAGATCGTGTGACTTCCTGAACTCGAAGAGTGTATTCACTGAACCCAACGAAAAAGACACACACACACACACACACACACACACACACACACACACGATCAGTGAGTTACAACTGAGAAACGCTGGGTTACCTGACATCGAACGGTCCGAGGAGACAGGTACCTTAAGAGGTCCGTTCTTATGACCTCACCCAACGGTAAGGGAAGAGGTCCCTTAACTTGGGTCCAGAGGACGTAACGTCCGTCTTAGAAAATGGTAGACTCGGTATCCTTTCAGGGGTGTAACGAAAAAGATTGAGTAGAGAATGAGAGAGTAATTGTCTGGAAAAAGGATAACTTTCATGCATGTCAAGGGACCGAAGTCTTGTCCAGTACAAGAACTCTACTAAAAGAAATTCGAAAAAGGAAATTAGTAGTTAACAACAAGAGACGGAAAACAATATCAAATGGAAAAAATATTTATCATTAAACAATGATTCTTTTAAACTACTCAGATCGGATATCTATGGTTTTAGTATAAAATTCCTTAAATTGTCATAGGAAATAGAGAAGAAATTACCATAGACAATAAATCAGAAACTGAAGTAAGTAAGTTTTGACTCTACTACAACGTTCGAGTATCTATAGGTCTCTAATGTTGTCGAAATATTTTAAAGGGTACGTATTTAAATCATTAGAGTATAAATAATTCACAATAACGTTGGGGTACCTGACATCAGATGGTCCGAGGAGACAGGTACCCTAAAAGGTCCGTTCTTATGACCTCACCCAGTGGTAAAGGAAGAGGTCTCCTAGAAGGGCTGGGTCCCTAGCTTGGGTCCAGAGGGTACAGCATCCGTCTACGAAATGAGAGACTCGGTGGTCCCTTCATGATAATCTTTTTTCTTTACGTTTTTTCGTTTTACCGACAGACTCCTCCGGAATGTTTATCGAAACTTTTCTTCTTTTCACTTCTCGTTTCCTCTTTTCCTTTCTATATGGGTAAACTTACGTCTCAAGGTTTCTTATCGTTCCTCTCTATCCTTTCGGAAGGAGTCGCTAGTTACGTTTCTTTATCTCCTTTTGTTATCTTACCCTTTCTGATCTCTAGACAAGTTCTTTTGATTTCTATGGTTCTCTTATAAAGTACGTTTCTACCCGAGTTATTTTCTGTCTTTAACATCCCTGGATTGTCTTCGTCTTCTATAATTCTTCTCCACCGTTCTTATGTGTCTTGACATATTTTTTCTAAAAGTGCTGGGTCTATTATTACTACCTCACTAGTGAGTGTGAGTGGATCTCGGTCTGTAGGACCTTACACTTAAGCTCACCCGGAATCCTTCGTAGTAATACTTGTTTCGATCACCTCCACTACCTTAAGGTCAACTCAATAAAGTTTAGGACTTTCTACTACGACACTTTCACAACACGAGTTATACGATCGTTTAAACCTTTTGAGTCGTCACCGGTGTCCTGACCTTTTCCAGTCAAAAGTAAGGTTAGGGTTTCTTTCCGTTACGGTTTCTTACGAGTTTGATGACGTGTTAACGTGAGTAGAGTGTACGATCATTTCATTGCGAATTTTAAGAGGTTCGGTCCGAAGTCGTTATACACTTGGTACTTGAAGCCACAAGTTCGACCAAAATCTTTTCCGTCTCCTTGGTCTCCAGTTTAACAGTTGTAGACGACCTAGTACCTTTTTCGTTCTCTCAAGGTCTTTTTATAGATAAAGACGAAATAACTGATACGGTTTCGGAACTGACACACCTAGTGTTATTTGACACCTTTTAAGTCTTTCTCTGACCTTAGGGTCTGGTGGACTGGACGGAGAACTCTTTAGACATACGTCCAGGTCCTCCATTGTCAATTTTGGTCTGTACCTTGTTGTCCGACCAAGGTTTATCCTTTTCCTCATGTAGTTCCGACATATAACGGTGGGACGAATAAATTGAATATACGTCTCATGTGGTACTCTTTACGACCCGACCTCCTTCGTGTTCGACCTTAGTTCTAACAACCCTCTTTATAGTTGTTGGAGTCTATACGTCTACTGTGGTAGGAATACCGTCTTTCACTTCTTCTTGACTTCTCGGAGAACTACTTTCACGTTCTCCTCTCACTTTTTCAACCGAATTTCGAGTTGTAAGTCTTTTGTTTCTGGTACCGTAGACCAGGGTAGTGAAGTACCGTTTATTTACCCCTTTATCACCTTTGTCACAGTCTGAAATAAAAAAACCCGAGGTTTTAGTGACGTCTACCACTGACGTCGGTATTTTACTTTTCTGCGAATGAGGAACCTTCCTTTCAATACTTGTTGGATCTATCTTATAATTTTTCGTTTCTGTAATGAAACAGTTGTCTCCAGATAGACAGATCGGTTCCGACACAAAAAAGGTCATCAGTACATACCTACACTCTCAACCTGATATTTCTTTTGACTTACGTCTTCTTAACTACGAAGACTTGACACCACGACCTCTTCTGAGAACTCTCAGGGAACTTGACGTTCCTCTAGGTTGGTCAGGTAGGATTTCCTATAGTCAGGACCCATAAGTCACCTTCCCGACTACAACTTCGACTTTGAGGTTATGAAACCGGTGGACTACGCTTCTTGACTGAGTGACTTTTTCAGGGACTACGACCCTTTCTAACTCCCGTCCTCTTCCCCTACTGTCTCCTACTCAACCAAACTACCATAGTGGCTGAGTTACCTGTACCCAAATCCACCTGAGGTCCTTAACACTACCTGTTCCTCCGGACCACACGACACCAAGTACCCCAACGTTTCTCAGTCTGTGTTGACTAGCTGACTTGACTTGACTTGTTTAATCTTTTACTTACCGAGTCTATTAGTCACTACATGGAACTGAGACATCGGGTCTCTTCTACTAATAACAATAGTTGATATAAATCGTACAATACTCATTCTTATCGATTTTGATATCAAACGATGTAAGACAATACATTAAGTTGAGAAAGGGGAATATTAAACACGACTTAGACGAATATTAAGAAAACAAAACTAAAAAGAGAGAAAAAAAAAATTGTTGTGTGTACTTCCTTTAAAATCACATTAACAGGAGAAACTCAAACGGAAGTTTACTAGTCACTTTACTAAATAAATGACTGACTCTCAAAGAAAAATTCATTGTTAAAATGAAAAAGAGATAATCAAAGGTTTGTACCCTCCTGTCAACTCTGTAATTAGATATAGAATAAGAGTTTTTTAATATTAACTCTTTTACCACATCTGTACATTTGTTACGTAGTATTTATTATTAATTAACGTATGTAAAATCGTCATTGAAGTCGTATTTTTGATATTTGTATAAATAAATCAAAAGATGACTCAACGAGTTTAGATGCTACCAGGTTGACCATCCATTATGATATAGAACCATTGGGCGAACGTGAAATTAAGGAGGACTGTCTCGGATTTTCAGTCCCTCAGTGAGGTCGTTGACATTGGTTCGTCTCCCAGTTAATCTTAGACTTGACGGGTGAAGACGGTAACGAAGAACTATGGTATCGATAACTGTAGGAGATGAATACCTGACTTCTATTAACACAGTCAAAATATCAGTAAAGAGTGACCAATTGTAAAAATCGGTTACAAAGTTACCAAGAAGTCACTCCTTCAGTAAGGAGAGTAACGTTGGAAGACGACACTGGTACCAACCAGAAAGTTCTGATGTCATGTCTACATACCTAAAATGAAGTTTCCATAGTCTTACGGTCGAATGGGGTTCTCATAACAAAGTCTTAAATTATTACAACATTGTAGACATTTAGGGTCATCAGTACGGGAGGAATAGAGGAACCGTTAGGAGAAAGGAACTTTAGACCTAATGAAAAAGTAGTAGATACCTCCAATTTAGACACTAGGATGTAATGAGAAGACTACCTTTGGTAGAGATCTTAGAGATTCAACTAAAATAGGTAGTAGACTTTCCCAAGGGAAATTTTTAACGAGTCAAAGACGGAGAGATTTTATTTCTCGTTTACTTTTTAAGTTAAAATTGTAGACTACCCTGTAGGATGTTGATGATAATGTTAATAATAACGCCTTAATGTCCTCAATCATCGCGGTGTCTCGTCACCACTAGTACAAACGAATCGTTCTACCAAAGTCCTTTATGAAGTATCTCTTAGATTGTGTACTTGATTCTTAATTTTATACTTATACACAATCGATCAAACCTGTTTCACTATCCCCTATAAGGTTATGCCCTAGACATTCTTGTCCGAATAATCACTCTGTATATTACCATGAAAAACCTTTACATTTATCAAACCCCGTCGACCATTTAAACTCAGGAGAGTAACATTCTATCGAGTACCGTTATCTGTTCCAATTTAACACCTGTGACACTTTACTGAACGTCACAAAACCAGTAGTAGGATGTCAGTTGTATTACCATTCACTTACATTTCTAAAGTTAATTACGTAGTGAGTAGTAGTGAGTATATCATTATCACACTTACTATACGATCTCCACAACCCCTAATAATTTGAGAAGATCTATTCTCTCTTAATAACGGACTTGATTTCTCTTCACAAAGTCAACAAACACCTTCAACATAACTGTTCCGAACCAGTACCAGTTCGGAGAATTAGATGAATTTGTTCCGTTCAATCATATTTAAAATGACTAAAATCCGAAAACAAAGAATTGACCTGGTCTATTAAAGACAAATCTTAAATTAAGTCCAAAAAATTTAAAATAAATAAAAAAAACAAAGGGATGTAAACGACTATTAAACAAGAGTCCAGGTTAGGAGTCGGAAGAGACAGACGGGACAAAACATCACTTGGATACGGACACTAGATTGAACAGACTCGAAGGAACTATCAAGTCAACCGTTTCTTAGCGGGTGTTATTCCCTCTGGGACCAAGCTGAGGACCCAGTCCTTCTAGGGGACCGCTTTCCTATCCGATGGGTGAGGTCACAAGAACCCGAAGGAAACACCGAGTCGACCATTTCTTATACGGACGATACTCCCTCTGGACCCAAGCTAGGGACCCAACTCTTCTAGGGGATCTGGACCCAAGTTAGGGACCCAAGTCTTCTAGAGGACCTCTTCCCTTTCCGATGGGCGGGGTCATAAGCCTGGACCTCGTAAGGTACCCCAACATTTCTCACCCTGTTCTAACTCGCTGAAAGTGAAAGGAACAGTTGTTCGAAGAGATATCCGAGGTGGTCGTCCTCGGTGACCAGTCTTCGTATTTCTTAAGTCCTGTAAAGAGGGGTTGAAAAGACGAAGTCCGTCGTAGGGGTCGTCACCGCCATAGAGGAGTCCACAAGACTGAAGGTTATTTTTCGAGGAAAAAGTATTAGGAGGGAGGAAGATTCGTTCTTCGGTAGAGTATCAGGGTCTAGGATCCTACACATTATGGTTGAGAAGAAAAGTGTGGAGACTAGGGTATTTCACACAGATAGTCTATCTATGTAGTATTAGAGACCAAACGGTGTGTATCTGGTAAAACTGGAAAGTAAGTAAGTTCTAAAATCATTGGTGAACACGTAAAATTCATGAGAGAAAGTTTGACAGTCCGAACTCGAGACTAAAGGAGTGACCTGTGACTAACTTAAAACAATTTACATAGTGGTCATAGGTCACTGATCTTTTCGATATTTATGAGAGAGACATCTCTCCTAGTACTAACATATACCAAAATACAGAAGTTTATTCAAGTTAAAAAAAAGGTACAACAGGAATTTTGTCATGACACTCCTCTCAATCTCTAGGTGTCGATATACTACGGAAGGGATTCAAATGTTGTTTTTAATAATCGAGGTATTCTTGTTAGTCTCCTTTTTTTTTCAAGAATTAAGTCGTAGACTTTCATGTGACATCACGGAAAAGAATCAGTTGATCACAGAAACTAAGGAAGATTGACACAATATATACAATGTATACACTAAAAAAATCTCCATGCAGAGGACACTTCAGTATGTTGTTCTTTTAAAATTTATAAAAATTTAGAAAAAAACAAGTGTATTAACTACAGGTACAACTTTCAAAAAGGTAACCTGAATCATAAAACGATATTGAGTGAAATTCTTCTAGTTGTATAAAAAGGGTCTTCAATCTTAAAACCTTTGCAGGGACTATAATTACTTTATCTTTCCCTTTTAGACTTAGAAGTTGAGTCCAGATCAAATATTTGTCGACCCTCTTTCCACTCTACAAGTAGGAGAAGAGAGGGGTGATGGTGGCAGTGGGGATACAGGACGAAAAGTCTTTGGAATCCTAGAATCGTGTGAGTTTTATTAACACATTATCCTATATTCGAACTTGTCTTAAGATTTTTTGTAAAGGAATTAGACTCCGATTTTGGAGAGATTCTGACGGACCCTCGAAGTCCAACCCTGATGACTTACGTTATCCATTTTTGAAGGGACCCCAATGGTGTGTCAGACGTCTAAAGGCTTCTTTCAAGTCTTTGTCTTATGAGGAGTGGTTTCGACGAGGACCACGTCGACGTAGACTCGGTTCCTGTGAGCTTGAGGAACAAATCCCCGGAGACTCGTGAGACTAAAAGGGATCCGACTGTAATAAGATTAGGAGTGTCGAACTATAGAACTTCGGTAGAAAGGGATGAGAAGTGACAACAGACGAAGATTTGTTTCTTATTCAGATGAAATAGAAAAGATCTATAAAGACTATAGGGGAGGGGGTGGAAAAAAGTACTGGTACTTAAAACAACAATCAAAGAGGTATAGGGAGACCCTTACATAATAAGGGACGAAGAAAAGAGATTGACAGAGTCAAGTTGGATTTTGAGAAAGTAGTCTGGGAAAGAGATGTCTATATCAAAGTCACTGAGGTCTAATGTGGAAACTCTACTAACGGTGACATTCCAATGAGTGTTAATCTGAACAAAAATGGTACAATAGATATGTCTCATCTATGTTGAAAGGAAATTTTAGGGTTAAAATCTTTCTATTACAAATAAGTCACTGAGAATTTACAATATATACACGTATAAATATAACAACCCCGAAGGGTCTATCTCGATCACCATTCCTTCGGTGGACGGTTACGTCCTCTGTATTCTCTACGTCCAACTAGGGATCCAATCTTTCTAGGGAACCTCGTACCGTACCGTTGGGTGAGGTCATAAGAACGGACCTCTTTGGGGTACCTGTCTCCTCGGACCACCCGATGCCAGGTATCACGACGTTTCTGAGTCTATACTGACTTCACTGCATCCTACTTATACCATGAAGTTGACTAAAATAATAATGGGTCAAGTCAACGAGTCAGTACAGACTAAGAAACACTGGGGTACGGTCCGAAGGGACAGGTAGTGATCGAAGACCTCGAAAGAGTTTGAGTGCAGATAACTTAATCACTACGGTAGGTTGGTAGAGTAGGAGACAGGAGGGGAAGAGGGTGAAAATTAGAAAGGGTCGTAGTCCCAGAAAGGTTACTCAGTCAAGAAACGTAGTCCACCGGTTTCATAAACTTTAAAATCGAAGTCGTAGTCAGGAAGGTTACTTATAAGTCTTGACTAAAGGAAATCCTAACTGACCAAACTATAGGAACTTCAGGTTCCCTGAGAGTTCCCAGAAGAGGTTATAGTGTTAAGTTTTCGTAATTAAGAAACCGCGAGTCAAAAGAAATATCGGGTTGAAAGTGTAGGTATATACTGATGACCTTTTTGGTATCGAAACTGATCTACCTGGAAACAGTCATTTATTACAGAGACGAAAAATTTTACGACAGATCCAACCAGTATTGAAAAGAAGGTTCCTCGTTCGTAGAAAATTAAAGCACCGACGTCAGTGGTAGACGTCACTAAAACCTTGGGTTCTTTTTTTACAAAGAGTGACAAAGGTAACAAAGGGGTAGACAAACGGTACTTCACTACCCTGGTCTACGGTACTAGAATCAAAACACTTACAACTCAAAACTCGGTCGCAAAATTGACAGGGGAAAGTGAAAGTAGTTCTTCGAGAAATCAAGAAGTGAAAGACGGTATTCCCACCATAGCGGACGTATAGAATCCAATACCTATAAAGAGGGTCGTTAGAACTAAGGTTGAACACGAAGTAGGTCAGACTGTAAAACGTATTACACGAGACGTATATTCAATTTTTCGTCCCACTATTATATGTCGGAACTACATGAGAAAAGGGTTAAACCTTGGTCAGGTACCAAGGACATGGGACAAAAGGTAATAAACTTACGGGAGGAGAAAGATCGAGTAATAATATATGGGTAACTCAAAGTCACGTTTACGGTGAAGGAGATTTTAATAAAGGATAATTAGTAAATTTAGACTAAGAAATAAGTTGAGAATATAATAGGGTAACACACAAACACTCAATACAGGATTACAAAGTAGAGGAGTATCTTTAATATTCGTATGATATTTACCTTTGATTATAACGTTTATAGAAACATATGATTGTGGTAAATTGGAATATGAAGCTTAAGAAATTATATTATCCCTAGTTCCTTTATCAAATAAGGAATCATTCAACGGGGCTAAGGTTGGGTCATATTGGATCTCCTGTTCATGTGTAAATCGTAAACAATTAAACTAACTGTTACTTTCGTCAACAAAATAAGTCATAGTAATAAGAGTCTAAGTGAATGGTTAAAGTTGCAGGTTTTGTAGAAACTTGTAAAACTCTCAAGAACTCAAGGGAGTTAAAGAAGTAATTTTTTTTTTTGTTTTTTTTTTTGTCGATAGTTTTGAAATCACGTATATGGGAAGTTGAACTTACATGTTTACATATAAAATTGGACAAAAAACAGTAAAATCTAGGGTTCGAAAATACATGTTAAATTTACGTCATTAGACTACCCACTAAATAATACTAAATAAATAACCCATTTGATGTATCGTTTACATAGATAAAAATATAAAGATTGTCTAACCTTGACTTTTCGTAGTTTTAGGGTCATTTATGTTCGTTTTTGTTATGGTTTCTAAACAAAACACGATAAATAAAAGTTACACGAAATTAACGTGACTTCAAAATTAACTCGACATTAACGTAAAATAACGTACGTAAACATACTTAATTTTTTATGAATTTTGACTTTACACCATCTACTTCGTTAAAGTACGTATATCATTTTGTCAATGATATTTCTTTTCAAAATAGAAAAAATATCATAGTGATAGTCCGTGAAATTTTAAATTCGGTCGTTAGGTTAGTGTAAAATAAGTAGACACCAAAAATAAAAGATAAAAAGGTGTAAAGAGTAGTGGTTTATGGAATAAGTTGGAGTCGAGAAGAAACGAGACAAGACACGGGACCCTCAAACTTGGAAACATCCAAAGAGACAGGAGACTGAAATACAACCCAAGTCGGTAACACTCCGTGAACTTTTTCTTATTTCGATACTCCTTTCTCACCATACCCATTAATGAATAACAAGACTGTCACCGAGGGAAAGAGAAGCGGGCGTCGAGGATAAACGAAAGGTAGAAGGTGTATAGATCGGCACGATGTGAGAGGATTTGTCACGTAGAAGAGGACTGAGAAAGTGAGTCTCACTACGACCCAAGGACAATAATGATTAGGGACCCATCAACAGAGAGGATTCACCAGACTTAAAGTGGAAGAGACACATCTCAGGGAGGTGACTTTGAGTGAACTCCCAGTAGACAAAGGATGACCTTTGAATCGTCGATACGGTAGGTATGTCTACATATTTAATCAAAGTAAAAATAGAAAGTGTATTATACTCTGTATTTACCCTAAGTTGATCCTTTTTTAGAATCGATAAATGATGTTAGGGGTACATTGTAATTAAAGGTCTAATAAATTAATTTATATTTAATTTCACATCTATGAAACCGGTTGACAACGTTTCTCGACTGAGTGACCTTTACTAGGTATATCACCCTGTCTATCTTCCGTCCTCTTCCCCTGTTGTCTTCTGCTCTACAAACCTACCGTACCGGTTGAGTTACCTGTACTCAGACTCGTTCAAGATCCTCAACCACTTCCTGTCCCCTCTTCGGACCTCACGAAATCAGACAACCTAACTTCTCTCAATCCGTACTGACTCGATCTTGTTGTTTCAGATTTATGTGTAGTAAAACGTTTTCACAACTCAAATTTAAGTATAATAACGAATCAGGTCTAATTCCCAAGAGGATGATAATTAAATACAGTGACACATAACTAACTGTACCTTCAAGACAAAATTAGGATTTTGTTTGATCGATGTTCAATTTATATCGGATTTGCTAATTTTTTTTTTCACTATGGGGACTCTATACTGATTAACTTAGATATAAACTAGACAACAACAACAAGTCAACGATTTAGTACAGGTTGTGAAACACTGGGGTACCTGACGTTGTATGGTCTGAAGACACAGGAAATGATGAAGGACCTCAAACGAGTTTAAATACAGGTAACACATCCGCTATAATAGATTGGCAGAGTAAGAGACAATAGGAGAAGAGGGAAACGAAGTTAGAAAGGGTCATAGTTCCAGAAAAGTACACTCAACAGACAAGTGTAGTCCACCGGTTTAATAATCTCGAAGACGAAGTTATAGTTAGGCAGGTCACCTATAAGTCCCAACTAAAGGAAATCCTAACCGACCAAACTATAAAAACGAAAGGTTCCCTGAGAGTCCTTGGTAGAGATCGTGGTGTTAACCTTTAGTAGTTAAGAAGCAGTGAGTCGGAAGAAATAATAGGTTGAGAGTGGAGGCATGTACTGATGACCTTTTTAGTATCGAAATTAATGTGCCTCGAAATGGGTCTATCGAGTTGGTCATCTCGTAGTCCGCAAATTAGAATACCAGGTCCCAAGTCCAGGGACAAGGTCGCGAGACCAACCCGAAGGGACTATCGAGTCAACCATTTCTTACGCGGACGTTACGTTCTCTGGGGTCAAACTAAGGACCGAGTCCCTCTAGACGACCTCTTCCCTATCCGATGGGTGAGGTCATAACAACCCGAAGGTAACACCGAGTCGACCATTTCTTAGACGGACGGTACGTCCTCTGGACTCAAGCTAGGGACCCAACCCTTCTAGGGGACCTCTTTCCTTTCCGATGGGTGACGTCATAAGACCGGATCTCTTAAGGTACCTGACATATCAGGTACCCCAATGTTTCCCAACCTGTACTGACTCGTCGAAAGTGAAAGTGAAAGATACAAACAATATCGAAGGGAAGGTTCCTTGTACGTAGAAAATTTTAAAGTACCGACGTCAGTGTCAGACGTCACCAAAAACTCGGGTTCTTTTATTTTAGACAGTGACGAAGTTTAAAAAGGGGTAGGTAAACGGTACTTCACTACCATGGTCTATGGTACTAGAATCAAAAAACTTATAACTCAAAATTCGGTCGAAAAAGTGAGAGGATAAAGTGGGAGTGGTTCTCCGAGAAAACAAGGAGAAGTGAAAGACGATTATCTCATCATAACTGACTTATAGACTCAAACAACTATAAAGAGGACCGTTAGGAATAAGGTCGAACACTGAGTAGGACGAGTCGTAAAAGGTACTACGTGTGACGTATATTCAATTTATTCGTCCCACTGTATGTCGGAACAGTATTAGGAAAGGGTTAAACCTTGGGCAGTAAACAAAGTACAGACCAAGTTTGGCAAAGAAGAACTGAACGTATCTCCAAAGAGTCCTTTATTCATTCCACCAGACTATAAGAGTAGTGAACTTCTTAAAAGTTCAAACAACTCTAGGTGTGTCAGTTTCCGAAACCGTATCAGCATATTCGTCTTCATCCACAAAAAAGACCTTAAGAGAACAAAAAAGATACTAGCTTGTCAAGTCAAGTCAACGAGTCAGTACAGACTGAGAAACGTTGGGGTACTTGACGTCGTGTGGTCCGAAAGGATAGGTAGTGGTTGAGGGTCTCGAACGTGTCTGAGTACAAGTAGTTCAGCCACTACGGTAAGTTAGTAGAGTAGGAGACAGCAGGGGAAGAGGAGGACGGAAGTTAGAAAGGGTCGTAGCCACAGAAGAGATTACTTAGTCAAGAAGTGTAGTCCACCGGTTTAATAACCTTCAAGTCGAAGTCGTAGTATACTAGGTTGCTTACAACCGTTAAACTGAAGACTAAAAAAACGGAAAAGATTTAGGTCGAATTTGAAGACTTTCAAGAAACAATTACATAACGACTTCGGATGAACTTTCTAAAACTCATATTAAAACGATCATAGACTTTACTCACGTTAACGTGTCTTTAAACTAGTAAGAAACCGTAACGGGAACAAACCCTGACCTTACTTTTGACTGGAAAAGGTCAGACACCCGTGACGACTCAAAAGGTTTAAACAACTGTATAGCATACGTAGTGAAATTGTCGTAGTAGAAAATCCTAAACTTTATCGATTCGACTTTTAGGTAGTGGTGGTGATCGAAATAAGTATCATTTCGAAGAATTCCGGACGAGATGAAGTGTGAGGTCCTATAAACCGAGATCAACTTACTGGGCGATAGCACAATGGGTACAGTAATTCTGAAAAAGACATATCAAGAAACATAAGAACGGTGAAGAATTGAGAAAACAGACAATTTAAGGATGGTAAAGACAGAAAATGACACGGGTGAGAAGGTACTTTATAAAGGAACTACAAAGGTTAAAAGAACCACTAAAGATCAGAAAGGTGAGATAACAAAAGGATATAAAGAAACGTAACAAGTGAATTCTTCCGAAAGAATAGAGATGAACGACAAGAGACTTTGAGACGTAAGTCAACCTATATAGAAAGGGAAGGTGGAAAGTGAAGAGAAGAAAAGTCGATAAACATTTCGGAGGAGTCTGTTGGTGAAACGGAAGAACGTAAAGAAAAAGAATGCCAACCAAAACCAGTGACGGAGGACACGTCACAATACTTGGAGACAGGTATCAAGAAGTTCGTGAGACAAATGGTCTAGATTAGGGAACTTAAATAAGTAGTAGAGAAGACATATTAGAATTCCCTTAATTAAATCCAGTATGGACTCACCGGATCACCAAATGAGATGAAAGAAGTTAAATTCAAACTTAAAAAGTCATGCCTCGAATACTAGACTCGGGATAAGTCGAAGCCCAGAACAAAAATAACCGACCCATCTTGAAGAAGTAGTAGTCCACGTTTCTTATATTAGTTAGACTAAAGTTATAACTGGAAGACCACTACAGGTAGATATCTCAACAGAGAACACAACGACCTTCTCCCACAGACGAGACTGGTCACACAAGAAAACTGTTTTGAGATAATTGGAAACAGGACGAAGTAAAACATGGGGTTCTAGTTTAAACTGACAATGAGGTCTATGGAAAACTGAAGGATTAAAACGTAAGGTTAGGGGATACTACATTTCCTGAAAAAAACCCCCTCCCCTCCCATAATCAAGATTTTCTAGATCATCCAGAAGTATCTTAACAAATAAAGTTGAAGAAGTAGTAATCACGAACCCCGTATCTGAACCTAATGGCACTACGACTTATTAAACCGAACCTATGTTTGGTTCCAGTAAACAGTGAAAACTCTAACGTGGGTTCACGACGTATAACCTGAGAACAACTGATACTCCCGATGAGGTAAAGAAGATTCCCTAAGGATGACTGTCATCATCTACCAGTAAACTCAACTTAAGTGGGTAAGGGTAGGTAAAATCAAGTGACTAAGGATTCTACAACTACAAGTGAGCAGTAGAGGAAGAATTGGTGCAGTTTGGATGGAACTAAGTACCTGGATTGTAAGATCTAAGGATACGTTATAACAAGAAATTTCGTAGTCTGAAATGAAAGTGGTGGTCCGTGTAGGTGTTGACCCACAGTAAAGGATAAACCGAGTCGGAGAAGTAAGAAAGACCTCCATAATCATTAGTCGGAAGTGTGAAAAAGTCATCGTATAACCTCTTCGTACTGGATCCCCTAAGTAGACGGTCACAGTATAAAAAGACGGAAAAGTATGACAAACACTCCAAGAACGTCTTTCTTATGACATCACCAAACGGTAAGGGAAGAGGTCACCCGGTGAAAAACAGTTGATACTGATAGGTAGAACCCACCGGGACTTCCCTTGTCAAATATCGAAGTGACCCAATATGTTCGGGAAGTGGTGTTGTTTCAACACTAGGTACTTCCCTTATATACTAGATCTGATAGTACTTTAGAGAACTGTGCACTGAACCCTAAAAGTCAAATTCATAAAAGTAAAGGTACCGAGAGATAACTGTTCTATTGATTTAAGATTTAGATTTAACATAAGATATGGATTTAACATAGATTCTTATATTAAATAAGGAGTCAAGAAAAAAAAAAAAAAGAAAAGTCTTAGATTGGTGATAAAAGTCGAACAGTCGACACATGAATTTCTGGTCTAAATAATTTCAGAGTGTTAATCAGAACAAACAAGGGAGGTATAAATAGATTGTCATTGTCCGGTGGTCGATGAGAGGTATTCAAAAATTGTCTACATCGTAATAAAAGGGTCCAAGTTATAAACGTTTCGTTATTCGTCAAATAACCGGTAAAGATGGTACTTTTTTAAGGACTTTAAAAATTTGTAAAACGAATGTTTCAATTGACTCTAGGCAAGTAATACGTCTCAGTAATCGTAAAAGTGTCGGTCAGTGCCTACCGTTGACAACTTCTCGTAGACGGTTTTTTCCAATACAATGTCAAATTCCTTGTTCTGAATTTTAACTCGGTCGTTTACCGAAAGTAAATTATAATCTCATAAATTAAATATAAAAACAGACGTAAATTTTGAACATTTGACATTATTATTACTGACTAAGAAATGACTCCCGAATTACACACACACGGTCCATGATATAATTCACGACAAATGTTGTGGAACAAATTGGGAGGGTTGATAAATTTTAATGAATAATCACTCTAGGAGTCAATGTCTTTTTATTTATTTTCTCATCTCACAAAGTCATTGTACGAGTATCAGTGTGTCGACCATACACCACCTCTTTATAGAGTTTAATTCAGATACATTGGGTGTTGGAGTATCCGAGAGTATTCGTGAATGACCCTGGAAATTTATTACGACCATTCATTTTAACATCGTATTAGTATACACATAACCGTTTCATTAAACTTCATATAAACTGGTCTCAGTTACATAAATCCTTCCGTAATTTATATAATCTGTATTTTAAAGAAAAGACCAAGTACAGACTGTTTGTCCTTATTTTCTTCTTAGTCCTTTTGAGATTAATTCTTATTAATCATAAGAAAGATAAACACAGGTATAAAGTGATGATAAGTTTATAAGAAAAAGTTTAGCTTCACATCCAGTATCTGTATTAAAAGTTAAAGATATCTTTACGTTCAACGACGGAGAAAAAAAAAGAGGAAATCGACAAAGTAAAGACCTTATTCCAGAAAACGTTATGAATCTAGTAGGATATAAGTAATCTTTTTTTCGTATACACTATAACATTTACAGTAAATACAGTCATCGTTCAATTAAAAAAAATAAACATGAATACGTCCCGAAATTAAATAGTACAGTAGATGGTAGACCAAAAGTCCTCTTTAAAAATAATGTAAAATTATTTCTTGTATAACTTCTGATGTCAAAAACAACGATTCATTTCATGTATCCGTAAATACAAAAAGGGACCATTGAAAAACAACTATTAATAAACAGTAAATTTTATAGCCAATCAGATCAACTACAAACGTACCTTTTGAGTATACTATCGAAAGATTCATACAAATTTTAGTGTAATATATATTTCATGGTATATTCTATACGGAGAATTTATTTCAATAAAAATTTTAAAGTTTTAATAAAAAATTAAAAAACAAGTATTTATACAGAACCTCTCTTTATCTTCATCACTCATATATGACGGTATACACAGAACTTTAACTGTTAAGAAAAGTTCAAGAATTAAGTCGGTTACGTTACACGAGGACTTTCTCTTCTAGTAAAGGTTTAGATGTTGAATAACAAGGGAATTATTCTTATTAGTTATAATTGAGTGGGGGTTTCATAATCTTAATCTAGTAGGGAATCTGTGACCTTAAAGGACACTTGTTACGGAGCTAACAATCATTAGATACCTACCTAAGTACTCAGATATCATCCTAAAATCAGGAGCTTCAGATCGGTATGAAATCAAATTACCAAGAAGGAGATTTTACAGTAACCGAATAATTTTACGTAACAAAGTCCCCAAAAGGTGTATCTTTTCATAAGTAACATCATAAAAACCTAGTATCCCACTATGGTAGAAAAGATGTTTTTACTCTACAGACAGTAGGTAGACAAAACGTGAAGTCAAAGGAGATTGAGACTACAGTTTTGTTACTAGACTAATTCCCTTTTGTGTTTCCTTTATTGTTGTAAGAATCTGACGGGGTCGAACAAACAGACGAACAAACAAACGAACGAACGAAATAAATAAGTAAGTAAGGAAGTAAGTAAGAGACCTTTAAAATCGTACAAGAGGAATCTAAAGAGTAAACGAAAGTCAAGACCTTATGGTACTACGTCAGTCTATCTGTGACCCCTTTGAAACTAGAGTGACTTAAATTAATCCCTTTGGTTGTCCTAGAAAATACAAATCTCCGGTCACTACACATCTTTCGGTACAAATTACACTTCGGACTGTTTAACACCACTCATAAAAACCTGTCGTCTGGATCGTCCGGGAAACAACAGACACGTGACAGTCGAAAACCGAGTTTCTCTCACCTAATTGTATTTTTCTCTTAGGAGGTAAGGACCCCGTACGGACCTTTCGTACTTAGACGGAGCAAACTAAGGAAAAGAAAAGACTCGATACAGTCCATGTTATATTTTGGTGGATTTTAAATATCTCAAATCGAAAATTTTTTCACCGAAATCTATCCGTCACGGAAAGTCGAAAGGTACCTCATTTTATTATCATAGTTAAAGGAGACATTGTATCTCAGTAAAGGGTTCCTAATTATTCGATTACTTAAATTTAGTGAAACACAAAGAGTCACTATAATAGTACACAATATTACGTGGTTTCAAATTGTATATATTGGAGGTTATCCCTCTGTATTTTTTATGAGAAAACTCTCCTATAAGTCACGTCAAATATCGATACATCCTTTACTCGAACTAAAAAAAAAAGGGGGTCCACTCCTCTTTATATATAAACACCGTAAATGGACACACTATGGATTTTAAACTCCATCCTAAAAGATTCAAAGTCAAAGAGGAGTAGTAACAACCTTCTAAGTCTTGGATGTATGTATACTGAGACCTTCAGTTCATCGAGACGTCGAACAGTTGGAGTTTATACTAAAAAACGGGACCGGTTCACAAGATAAGGGATCCCGGATGAGGACACCCACACAGAGGATAATATGAACCCCTACAAAAGGGTGTAAGGACCCTCATAACGGTCCCTTATTCACAATAGAGGGGTTTGGGACACTCCTAGACATCTGGAGTTAGAGGACCTCGTAGACTTCTAAGACGGAAGGGAGACAAAATCCCCTTAGTAAGGAAGTGTCCGTGACTAGTGAGAAAGGTCTTATTAGGAAATTATTCGGGGTATTAATTTCAAGTCTAAAGAATATTCTTTTTTTTTTAGGTATACACTATATTGGTCTTTGTGGTAGAGGTAGAGGTAAGCCTCGTCAAAGGGACAATACGTCTACTGAGAAGGTCGTGAGACGGGGGTACCTACGGGGTTGCTGTTGAAAACTTACGTGTTTTCAACACAAAACTTACGTGTAACATGAACGTCTTTGTTCCTCCTTTTCAGAATTACAGCTAGTGAACAGATGGTGCACAACACACACGAGTCAGCCCAGGTTGAGAGACGTTGGGTTACCTAACATCGGGTAGTCCGATGTGACAGGTACCTTAAAAGGTCTGTTCTTATGACTTCACCCAACAGTAAAGGAGACTTCCTAGAATGGCTGTGTCCCTAGTTTGCACGTAGAGGACACAGAGGATGTAACCCTCCGTCTGAGAAATGGTGGCACGGTGGATCCTTCGGGTACACAATGGGTGTAAACATAAGAGGAAAGGGATCAAAATGTTCAGATCGATCTCCTGGTTCGATACACTTCTGAGGAAGTCAACCTAACACGATCTTAAAGTACTGCACATGTATACGGGTTCGAAAGAGTTCTTGAAGATTTGGAAACGAAGGACCGGTGGGTTGTCATAGTACGAGTCGTAGTTACACAATTAACGTAATTTTTTCTACTGTCGGGTGGGGTTTTCAGTAAGTGGTTGTAGTGGATTGGGGAGGTGAGTGGTCTAGGAACGTATGTGGTTAAATAATCGTATAGGATAAAATAAAAAAAGGAGGAAAAAGTCACAATATATTACTAAATAAAAGACACTAAAATAAGCACTATGGGAGAGAGCTTAAGGAGGAGAACCGAAAGAGGTAATGTAGCTCTTATACTAAAGAAAGGTAAAAATTTTTCATATATGAATAATTAAAACCGACGTGACCCAGAAACAACGACTCAAGTCCGAAAGAGACCAACGTTGTTCATCCCCGATGAGAGATCAGTACTGTACGTCCGAAGAGTAACGCCCCGAAAGAGAATACCTCGTGTCCGATATCCCAAGGACCCGAAGTCATCAAAGTCAGCAAAACCGTGTACCCGAGTCATCAACACCACGTCCCAGAGTCGACGGAGTACCGTACACCCTAGAAAGGTTTAGTCGCTAGCTTGGCCATAGGGGACATAACGTTCCACTTAAGAATTGGTGGCCTGGTGGTCACTTCGGGAGTTATAAATTTTTTTTTTTTATCAAATACAGGTGTAAAAAGGGGTAAATCTAAGACAATTTACAAGACACAACACACACGAGTCAATTTATTGTAATACGTTTTACGAATATAGACTTACGAGTTATACGCGTTTAATTGAGCAACGTGTGACATCTTATAGACTCGTCGTGGATAATCAAAAATTTTTTAGAAAGAAACTAGACCGTAGGTGTGATCTCTCTGGAATGTTTAGAGTATAAAAGGATATAAAGACTTATAGAAGTTTATGAGTGTAACAGAAGTCAAGAAGTAGGATTTGAGAAATCGAGTAGTAAGAAACCTAAATCTGGGATGGATAGTGGTTCGTTTTGATATGACTTCTAGTCACTACTGGAGGAAGAATTTTTTAGCATCACGGGTGTAGAATCTATAGTAAAATTTAAAATAAAGATAACGTGTACTGTGACCTCTTGTTTCCAATATAAATTGTGATAAAAAAGAGACAAAGACACCTATACGTGAAAGGATTTAAACGAAAATGACGTGAACCGTGACGAGTCGAAGAGATGTCAAACGAAGGAAAGTATTAAGGGAGTTGATTATGTAAAAAAAGGATTCCGTGGATAAACACGATAACTAAGGAAGTAGGATGTGATTCTCAAAAGAGACGTAAAATCGTTGAAAGGGTTCTCCAAATCGATAATATATAACTAAGAAGACTTACCACCACAACTTCTGAGAACTCTCAGGGAACCTGACGTTCCTCTAGGTTGGTCAGGTAGGATTTCCTTTAGTCAGGACTTATAATCAACCTTCCTGACTACGATTTCGACTTTGAGGCTATGAAACCGGTGGACTACGTTTCTCGACTGAGTAAACTTTTCTGTGACTATGACCCTTTCTAACTTCCACCCTCCCCTTCCCCTACTGTCTTCTACTCTACCAACTTACCGTAGTGACTTAGTTACCTCTTCTCAAACTCATTTGAGATCCTCAACCACTACCTGTCCCTTCGGACCGAACGACGTCAGGGACCCCAGCGTTTCTCAACCTATGCTCACTCACTGAGTTGACTTGACTAGGAAAAATATACAAATCTGGTAAAAAGGTTAATCCCAATAAACGGACACAAGGTTTAAACGTCATATTAACAGGTATTACGTAGAAGAGATGCAAACGGAAGTAGAAGGTAAGTTATACGGGACTCAAAGGGAACGAGTGTTGGAATACAAAGATCACAAGAAAGACTAACGAAGGATGTAAGGATTCCAAGGAGATTATCTAGAAAATGATGTAGGGGTATTAAACTAAATAATCTGTGTATAAACTGTGTAAAGTTTACAGTACGTAATTTCATAGGATTATACACTTTCAGTAAGTCAGTACAGGTTGTGAAAAGTTGGGGTACCTGATATGTCAGGTACCTTAAGAAGTCCGGCCTTATGACCTTATCCATTGTTAAAGGATGAGATCTTCTAGAAGGGTTGGGTCCCTAGGTTGGGTCCAGAGGGAGTAACGTCCGCCTATGAACTGACCGACTCAGTGGTCCCTTTAGGTTATTTTATTACAATAATTGATAATTTATTTTTATTATTGAGGTGTTAAAAATTTTTATTTTAAAATAAAGGAACCCTTTCTCGAGATACTGAACCAGGGTTCAGAAAAGTCAAAGTAAAAAATGATGAAAAGGGTTCACGAAATGTGAGGTGAAAGTAAGTTTATCAGACATAAATCACTATGACACTTTAGAGTGTTGAGTTACAGAGAATTTGTAAACAACGGAGTCCCAGTTTACAGAAAGAAAACTAGGACGTTTTGTCAAAGGACAGAAAGAAGTGTCACTTCACGTCTGTTTTAATATCGTTCCACCTATTTTCTAGTACGAAACCTTACTGTATCAAGACCTAAACTTAAGACTGGGATTGTGGTCTTTACGTTAGAATTTAATCATGGTATTGTTACAATACTCACTCTCAAATCAATAATCATTTAGAGGAATGATAATAAATATGAGTGACCTCATCATATTTCTAATCCGTTCCTTTTTGTACATTGTAAGATAAGAGCGTAACGGTAAGTTTCATCTTAACCATTATACCCTTTTTGTTTTCTTTATTTCTTCTCTGCCCAATCACCTCTGTCAATATAAGAATGGGAGAAATAAAATTTTAAAAATTTTAATAAAAAATAACTTTCTATTAATGAAATGTCTTAAAACGACAAAAGACAGTTTGGAATTGTTCTATAATGAGAAAAATTTTAAGTAGAAATGAAAAAACATTAGGATCACGAAAAATAAATAAAGAAATAAAAACATCGAATAATTTGATAAATAATGTCCAAAAGAAATTGTCCCGTATATGTAGTGTCGACGAAATAGTAGTCATGGTTAAATTGCATCTCATAAAATAAGTTTAAACTTAGAATAAGTCACAGATTATAGAACGTGTTACATTTGAATGTCCTTTATAATTTGATTAACTGTAATACACCGAGTCTATTTTCTGATATCCTTAAATACCCGAAAAAATCCTCCTCTTCCTAGTATGGTGTCTTTGTCAGAGAGTCAACTATGTCTTACGAAAGACAAGATGTAGTGTCGGAGACAATTATCTATAACCTCCTTTGTCTTTCCGACTGGTGTCTTGTTCTTTATCAACCTTGTCAGATGAGAGACAATAACTAGACGCCAATAATCCGTTGTGAAAAGAATCTAAATAGTTGACTTACTTCCATTTTTGTGACTGACTGAGTACTGTCAATTTCGGTGTGTCTAATGACGATTAAATTCGTGTTTATACCTGTTAATTTTGGGGTTTACGTGATTAAACTCATTTATTCTGACGAAAATGACCTTAATTGTTAATGGTCATTGAGAACTCCGTCCGACACGAGTGGAGTACGTAAATATAGACTTAAAGTCTGTATACATTACACGTAAAATTATATACTTTCACCATACACCAGAACTGTAATTGTGGGAACACGAAAATAAATTACTTCAACCAAGAATATTTTATAGAAAACTCTGAATTTATATCTAAGGTAAAACACAAAAATTTTAAATAGTACGAATTTTATACCTAACTGACCATTAATATTCATATACATATATGTAATATACCCAAAATGGTAGATGTTAGAGAAGTTAAAATCATACACGTAGAATTCTATAGTTCATATATTTCTCTAACATATAAGTTCTTTTTTAAGAGGTTTTAATCTCGGAAAACTCATTGTTTATCCTCAATAAACCCCTTACGTTGTATAAACTACATACTTAAAAATCCTTATACGAAGTCAAGTCAAGTCAAGTCAGGAGTCAGCACAGGCTGAGAAACGCTGGGGTACTTAGCGTCGTGCGGTCCGGAGGGACAGGTAGTGGTTGAGGGTCTCAGTGAGTCTGAGTGTAGGTATCTCAGTCACTACGGTAGGTCGGTAGAGGAAGACAGCAGGGGAAGAGGACGGGGGTTAGGGAGGGTCGTAGTCTCAGAAAAGGTTACTCAGTTGAGAAGAGTACTCCACCGGTTTCACGACCTCAAAGTCGAATCTAAACCGGTTGTATAAACCGTTTTACTTAAAGAATTTTTACTACCAAAATTTATTACTTCTCTTACCGTTTTTAGTCAATATATTAATAAAGGTCAACAGTTAAAAATACAATCGGAACTATAAATTTTTAATATAATAAAAAAAGTCACCTCTACAAGTCGAAGTAACCCTCCGTTTAAACTAATCGTCTTCAGTAAATTGAATTGGAAAGATGTATTAATAAAATATACACTAATCTCATGGACAAAAGAATTAGTTCAAGTTCAACTGAGTCTTGACAAGACCCACCATTCAAAAAGAAATTGTTCTAGTGTTATCACTAGAATCTAAAAGTAAATAAATAATGTCAAACTGTCCATAAAAGTGTAAATAAAGAGTAACATCATGATTTTGTTATGACACTTACTTAGAAGGGTAATTTATTCATCTCTTGGGTTCCTCATACCATCAATTCACTAAACTGGTTTCCATTTTATTGATCATTCCTTCGGTATATTGTCCAAAGGGTCCAACGAACCACCCATTTCTTAAGTGAACGTAAAGTTCTCTCTGTCCTCTGTTCCCAAGTCAGGGACCTATCCCTCCTAAGGAACCTCTTCCGTACCGTTGGATGAGGTCATAAGAGCTCCTCCTAGTTCTTATAACTAGAGATCATTCTTAGAGGTCATAAGAAGGACCTCCTCGGATACCTGTCTCCTCGGACCAGATGTCAGGTATCCCAACGTTTCTCAGTCTGTACTGTTCGTTGACCCGTGTGTTCGGGGTATATATTGACCCCTAAGGGTCCAACACGATACCCCTTCTTGGATGGACGGTTGTGTCCTCTGTGTTCTCTACACCCAACTTAGAGACCCATCCTTCTACGGGACCTCCTCCCGTACCGTTGGATCAGATCATAAGACGGACCTTTTAGGGTACCTGTGTCCTCGGATCGTCCAATATCAAGTATCCCAGCGTTTCTCCGTGTTGAATCGTACGTACGGTATATTGATCGTTTTGAAACTAAACTTTATAATAAAATATTGAATTTCACTGACAAGTAAGTCGGAAAGTAAACAAGTTGTCAAACGCACACATACACACACACACACACACACACAATAGATTCTTGACGAGATTCGTAACGTTAATTTACTTCATTTTTTATGTATCTATTCCACATGAGAGTACCGTTGATGTATGATGGTTCCTCTCCTTTCTATTGTCTATGGAAATATGTCTTTCATCAAGGTATTTATATTATTTTGACTCATTTCACTCTCACTGCAAACCTATCATCTCAATAAGAACCTATGCTCTCAAGGTTTTATGGAGAAGCTAGACTCCACGGTAAATATCATTTTTTTTTTTAGATGTAATTATAACTCCTCCTTCTTAAATAAAAAAGAGTTCATATTTACTAGACGTACTATTATTGTATAAAGAGAAGAACGAAAAACAAACACATTGTACTTCCATTTGTATAATAAGTGTATATGTACCAGATCCTTTACTTGTTTTTATACACTATATTGTCAAATCCAAAATTTAAACAAGAAAGTTTTAGAGACTGTCTTGAAACGGTATCAAGTCTCGACGATTAGTTCAATTTTGTTTGAGATCACTTTGGCAAATTTTTTAATAACCCTAAGTGTAAAAACGGTTATTTACATCTTAATATATTATTATGTATTTTTATGTCATAACTACGATCAAAGGAGATTAACAGTTAATTATAAGTTTTTCAACGGAAAGTTTACAATTCAGTGTCCTAATACCCTATATCAAAACTTAGTCAGAGTCTCTAGCAGATCAGGTTTAGGGACGTTCCACATATATGTACAAATATAATTGTCTAGGTTACTTTAACCAAAGGTTGTCTTCTGAAACCACTAAAGAGTATTAGGAATCATATTTCGAACTACAGTAATTGCACCATTATTCGGATTATTCCCTTCACAAAGACTGACATAGAATTGAGACACCTGTCTACGGAATATATTAGTGATCCAATCTTTCAAGACAGAAGACTCCGACATCCCTTACAGACGAAAGAAACGTCATTATTGATTTGAATTTCGTGTTTGTGTGTCTATGTGTGTGTCGAAAATTTCAATTACTCTTTTATTACCGATTTGAAACTTGTTGTTTTTCAGTAAAGAAACAGAGTCTAAGGAATAAACTTTTTACTATAAAGTAAGTAAAAAAAGAAAAAAGGAATAAGTCCTTTTATAAGTAAAGGAAAGTAGATGAAATACCCGAAAGGAACACCGAGTCGACCATTTCTTAGGTGGACGTTACGTCTTCTGGACCCAAGTTAGGGACCCAACCTTTCTAAGGGACCTCTTCCCTTTCCGATGGGTATGGACATAAGACCTGACCTCATAAGGCGCCTGACATAACAGGTACCCCTACGTTTCTCAGCCTTTGTTGACTCGCTGAAAGTGAAAGTGAAGTGAAATACAATTTGTAATACTTTACTAATGTTATGGCGTCACTTGTCAAATTAACCTTAAAGAAGAGGGGGTTTAGAATGAAGGATGAATTGAGAGTAATCCCTCTATCTATTATAGATATTTTTCTTTCTACAACAATTCTTTTATTTACCCGAATGCTTTATCTCTTCTCGTCCGTATACAATTCCCGACTCGACTCCTCTGCAACTCAACTTCACTTCTCGGTCCCCTTCTTACAATGGTTCCTTTTCCTTGTTCTCTTCTCGGGGGTACACCGTGTTTCGAATCACGAATGGCTTTTCATCGTCTTTCGGTCACACAATCCTCTAATCACTGGTTCTCGACAAAGGGTCAGTAGTTTACTCCAACCTCTACAATCCTTCCGAGTTCTGCTCGTACCTCTTCAAAATCTAAATTAAGATTCTTTTTCGTTCAGTAATTTGTAAAATCCGTTTACTCAAGGTAAGGTAATGAACATTTTACTAATAAGTCCGACACTCATTAACTAATCCTTCGTTCTTACCTTGACCTTTCTGGTCAAGTTACCAATAACGTAATAAAGATCCCTACCTTCTGTCATACCTCCTTCCACTACCGTCAACTATTTACACCCATCTGAACCCTTTGTAAAACCTCCATGTCAGTTACCTTTAACTATTTTTATATTCCTTTTCCTCACATTGTTTATACTTGGGGAGTCAAGACTAAAATTATTTATCTAATTACCACCGTAATTAAATTTTTTAACGTGTAAAACCATTTGTAAATAAAAAATTTTTTCGGAAAATTCGGTCTATTCTCTTTTTTTAATTTATATTTATGTATCATATTACAGATATAGATTTTATAGAGAAAATGTAAGTGATTGAAAAAAGTTTAATTTTTATTTTAGTCTTTTAACATTTATTTATTTTTCTAGTTGTATATACCTTTTATTTTAAATCACACGTGAAACCTTACTTTAAAGTGTAAAGTTTATTTTTTTTATTCCGTTTGTGAGGTCATCTCTTCACTTATTACCAGTAGTATCCGTTATAATTTTTTTTTTTCTTATATTTACTATCTATATAAGACGGAGTAACCTCTAGTTCCGTTACTTTAAAAAATGGTTATTTTGACAGTCTTATTTTATCTTTTATTGTAAACTTCGTTCTCATACTCCTTTTGTGAATAAGATTAAGTGAAGTTCTCCTTTTCTTTCAAACTACATTGGGAAACGTCTTCTTTTTGTAGTTTTATAGTTACCACAAATTTTATTGAAGACAACTGTGTTATTAAGGATAATTTCCTGTAATTTTTATTTATTCGTGTACGTACGTAATGAATATATTAACACTACAACACATATTATTCCGGAATCTTTCCTGAACGACAAATTAGTATCTTCTATTCAGTTTAACCTTTTATAGACAACGGTACATTTCTATTGTTGTTATTTAACAACGAAGGAACCACCGAGTCGATCCTTTTTTAGACGGACGTTAAGTTCTCTGGACCGAAGTTAGGGACCCAACCCTTATAGGAGACTTCTACCCTTACTGACGGATGAGGTCATAAGACCGGTCTTCTTAAGGTATCTGATATATCATGTACCCCAACGTTTCTCAACCAGACAAGGAAAGAGGTCCCCTAGAAGGGTTGGACCCTAACTTGGGTCCAGAGGGTGTAACGTCCGTCTAAGAAATGGTCGACTCAGTGTTCCCTTTGGGTTCTTGTGACCTCACCCATCCGATAGGGAAGAGGTCACCTAGAAGGACTAGGTCCTTAACTTGGGTCCAGAGGACGTGACGTCCGTCTAAGAAATGGTCAACTCGATTGTCTCTTAAAGTATGTGTATTATGAATACAAAATAACAACAACAAGTCGGTAATTCCACACGGACTGAGAAACACTGGGGTACCTGACGTCGTGTGGTCCGAGAGGACAAGAAGTGATAGAGGGTCTAAAAAGAGTCTAAATACAGGTAACTCACCCACTATGATAGATTGGTAGAGTAAGAGACGACGTGGTAAGACGAAAACCGAAGTTAAAAAGAGTTGTAGACCCAGAAAAGGTTACTCTGACAAGAAACGGAGCCCACCGGTTTCATAACCTCGAAGTTAAAATCGTTATCAGAAACGTTACTTACTTACTTATAAGTCCCAACTATAGGAAATCCCAACTGACCAAACTAGAACGTCAGGTTCCCTGAGAATGCTCGGAAGAGGTCGTGGTGTTAAGTTTTCGTAATTAAGAAAACGTGAGTCCGAAAAATACCAGGTTGAGAGTGTTGGTATATTCTGATGACCTCTCTAGCAGACCATAAGGACAGAGAAATTTTTGAAAGGTGTCAAAAAACACTAGGTGTGTTAGTTTGAGAAATTGTATCAGTTACTTCGTCTTTATCTACGAAAAAAACATTAAGGGAACAAAGGAGATACTAGGTTGTCACGACCGTTAAACTAGACTAAAAGAGACGGAAAAGAGTTGGATAGAACATATAGACATTCAAGAGTTAAATACATGACAACTTTGGATCGAACTTCCTAAAACTTGTATTGTAATGATCGTACACTTTACTCACGTTGACATACCGTCAAACTTTTAAGAAACCATAACGGAGAGAAATCCTAACCTTACTTTTGACTTCAAAAGGTCAGGACACCGGTGACGACTCAAAAGGTTTAAACGACTGTATAACTCACGTCGTGAAATTGTCGTGACATAAAATTTTGAAATTTATCGAGTCGACCTTGAGGTAGTGGAGGTGACTTTCACTTTCACTTCAGTGAGTCAGGACAGACTGAGAACACTGGGTTACCTGACATAGGATGGTCCGAGGAGACAGGTACCCTAAAAGGTCCGTTCTTATGACCTCACCCAACGGTAAAGGAAGAGGTCCTCTAGAAGGGTTGGGTCCCTAGATTGGACCCAGAGGGAGTAACATCCATCTACGAAATGGTAGACTCGGTTGTCCCTCCAATAAAAAAGTGGAGGTGATCGAAACGAGTATCATTAAGAAGAATTCCGGTTGAACTAAAGTGTGAGTTCTTACGGACCGAGATCCACTTACTAGTCTCTTCCGCTACCGTGGTGTGAGGTCGTGAGAACGGACCTCTTAGGGTACCTGTCTCCTCGGACCACCCGACGTCAGGTACCCCAGCGATTCTCAACCTATGATGACTCGCTGAAGGGAAAGTGAAAAGTGAAAGTAAGTAACCTCTTCCTTTACCGTTGGATGAGGTCACAAGAACGGACCTCTTAGGGTCCCTACCCCCTTGGATCACCCGACGGCAGAGACCCCAGCGTGTCTCAGCCTGTGCTGACTTCGCTGAATCGTCGTCGTCATCGTCCACTTACTAGTGTGGTATCACTAATAGACCCAGTAATTCTGGAAAATACATATCGGGGAGACACATAAGAACGGTGGAGAAGAATTAGAGAAGACGAAGACAATGTAGTAATGACAAGGACAGGAAATAGTACGGGTAGTAAAGTACTTTGAAAGGGAACCGTAGAGGTTACGAAAACTTCGTTAGAGATCAGAAATGGTAAGATGACAAAAGGAGACAAAGAAAGTGACAAATAAATTCATGTTCTTAGATTCCCTAAGAATGGGTGTCATCATCTATAATACCAGTAGACTTCATTTAAATAGGTAAGAATAAAATCAAGTGACTGAGAACGGTAGTAGAGGACGAACTGGTACAGGTTGAATGGTCTAAGTACCTGGATTGTCAGGTTCAGGGATACGTTATAACGAGAAATATCATAGACTGAAATGAAAGTGGTGGTCTGTGTAGGTGTTGACTCGTAGTAAAGGTGAAAACGGGTCGGTGAAGTAAGAAAGACCTCGATATTCATTAACGGGAAGTACGAAGGGGTTCTCATATAACCTGTGGAAGATTGGAACTCCCGAGTGGAAGGATACGGTATAAAATATGAAAAAGAACGACAATCACTTCAACATCACCGTTCTTATGACCTCACGAAACAGTAAGGGAAGAGGTCACCTGGTGTAGAACAGTCATAAGAAGTCAGACTGTGTAGGTAAAATCCACCGGGACGTCCTTACCGAGTATCGAAGTAACTCAATACGACCGGGGAAACGGTACTGTTCCGAATCCCGGTGCTTTCCCATAGAAAATATACTTTGTACTATATATCTATTCCTCTACCACCTACTCAACTTAACTATTGATCAACCATTTGTCTACCATAATTTTTTTGTTCTGTTCTCCCGGTCTTTCATCAGGAAATAAAATTTGAGGTGTAGGGACTTCACTCTAAATAAAATTGGAATAATGTCGAACCGAAAGGGGTTTTACCGTAAAATTTATCAGCTCGTCCTTAGGGAACTAGTCGTGATCAATCCAATACACAGACAGTATGAAACGGAAGGAGACTTCCTTTCATTGACGTTATTGATTAGATAAAAAAACGGATCACATTGAAGGAACAAGGACGAGGTAAAACCGTAACTTTTATGTTTCAGCATTTTCCTATCTTCACTTCCTATCTTCTTTTCTTCTCTCTTTTCACCTCACCTAGTCACATCCCAGACCTTTCCGTCTGAGTGTCACTACTCTTTTTCGATTACGAGGACACCATCTCAGCCGTCTCAACTTAGATGTCGACAATTACAACCTCTACAATAATACCCTCCACTACGTAAGTGACTTCTCCACAACAAAGTCGGTTCGATCTTGACAATCTTGCAGGTTTACGATTAACGGAAGAGGTAACTGGGAGTGTAACACCACAGTCATTTGAGGCTATAAATCCTCCGTCAACAGTGAACACTCTTGGACTTCTTTAATAGGGGAAGGAAGGAAAGTGGGAAACTGGAAGGTAGTCACGAAGAAAAAAAAGAAAGAAAAAAACTAAAAAATTTTAACTTTAGGAAGTTATTTTTAACTTTTGCAATACCTTTAGGAAGTTACCGAAACGTCTTAAAACAACAAAAGACAGTTTGGAGTTGTACTTACTCGGTGTCTATATGTATCTAGGGGAGGGAAAACTTGAAGGAAGAGTAGAGAGAGGGGTAGGGGAGATCCCACTATGTCTCGGGGATAAACTCAAAGAATCGGCATGTCGTTTAAGGGCAAACGATAGATAAAAGGTATACCATAGCATTCAAAGGTACAATGAGAAAAGTATGTAAAGTGGGAGAAGAACGGATCGGGGTACAGGTATTCAGATAAGAGATACAGACAAAGAGGTAACGACGGGACATTTGAAAAGTCATAGTAAAAAGATCTAAGACATATATACACAATCTTATGCTATAAATAGAGAAAGACTGAATGAAGTGAGACGTATTATTCAAGATCTAAGTAGGTGGAGTAATCTTGACTGAGTTCACGTAAGAAAAAAATACCGACTCATTATAAGGTAACACACATACATGGTGTTGAGGAAATAGGTAAGTAGACAACTACGTATAGATCCAACGAAGGTACAAGATCGATAACATTTATCACGACGTCACTTGTTACCCTATGTACACAGGAAAAGTTAAAACCAAGGGAGTCCCATATACTGATCCTTACCCTAGCGACCCAGTATACTACAGATACCCCAGCGTGTCTCAGCCTGTGCTGACTTCGATGTATCGTCGTCGTCGTCGTACTACCAAAATAAGGATGAACAAAATTTCCTTAGAGGTATGACAGAAGTTATCACCGACATAGTTAAATGTAAGGGTGGTTGTCACGTCCTCGTAAGGGAAAACAGGTGTAAGAGAATTGTTAAATAACGAATATCAGAAAAACTACTACCGGTAAGACTGGCCACACTCCACTATAGAGTAACATAAAAACTAAACGTGAAGAGATTATTACTCGCTACAACTCGTAGAAAAGTACACAAACAATTGGTAGACATATAGAAGAAAACTCTTTACAGACGAATCCAGAAAAGGGGTGAAAAACTAACCCAACAAACAAAAAGGACTATTACTCAACATGTACGATGAACATAAAAAACTTTTACTTAGGAAACAGTCAACAAAGTAAACGATAATAAAAGAGGGTAATACTCCCAAAAAGAAAAAAAAAAAAGGTGGAACGAATGTCAAAGGAAACGACACGTTTTCTAAAATTCATATTAGTCCAGGGTGAACAAATGAAAACCAAAATAAAGGTAATGAGATCCCCCACTCAGTATCTCCTAGAACGTAACTAAATTACAGTAGCTCACAAAACGGATACAAAAAGAGATTCTCAAAATATCAAAGACCAGAATGCAAATCTATAAATTAAGTAAAACCTAAATAGAAACACATTTCTCCTCTCACTTTTTCAACTGAATTTCGAGTTGTAAGTCTTTTGATCCTAGAACCGTAGGTAAGGGTAGTGAAGTACCGTTTATATACCCCTTTGTCACCTTTGTCACCGACTGAAATAAAAACCCCCGAGGTTTTAGTGACGTCTACCACTGACGTCAGTACTTTAATTTTCTGCAAATGAGGAACCTTCCTTTCAATACTGGTTGGATCCGTCGTAAAATTTTTCGTCTCTGTAATGAAACAGTTGTTTCCAGGTAGATCAGTTCCGATACCAAAAAGGTCATCAGTACATACCTACACTCTCAACCTGACATTTCTTTCGACTCGTGACTTCTTAACTACGAAAACTTGACACAACAACATCTTCTGAGAATTCTCAGGGAACCTGACGTTCCTCTAGGTTGGTCAGGTAAGACTTCCTTTAGTCAGGACTTATAAGTAACCTTCCTGACTACGACATTCGACTTTGAGGTTATGAAACCGGTGAACTACGCTTCTTGATTGAGTAAACTTTTCTGGGACAACGACCCTTTCCAATTCCCGTCCTCCTCTTCCCCTACTGTTTCCTACTGACAGTACCTGAGTTACCTGTACTCAAAACCGTCCGAGACCCTCAACCACTACCTGTGTCCCTCCGGACCTCACAACACCAGGTACCCCAGAGTTTCTCATCCTGTGCTGACTCGCTTACTTGACTTGACTTGACTTGACTGACCACAATCCTTCACAAGGTTAAAGTAAGAAAATGTACATCGACAGGTCAAAAAGGTCGTAGTAAATAACTTCTCCGACAGAAACGGGAGTAACATATAAAAACGGAGGGAACAGTATATATTCCATGGGTATCCAAGTACCCAAATAAAGACCCGAAAGAGAGAACAAGGTAACCAGATATAAAGACAAAAACACGGTCATGGTATGAAAGGACTACTAACATCAAAACATCATATTAGACTTCAGTCCTTCCAACTAAGGAAGTCGAGGTAAGAAGAAAGAGTTCTGATGAAACCGATAAGTCTCAGAAAAAGTAAAAGTATACTTACTTTAAAAACAAGATCAAGACACTTTTTACGGTAACCATTAAACTATCCTAACGTAACTTAGACATCTGACGTAAACCATCATATCTGTAAAAGTGTTATAGCTAAGAAGGATGGGTCCTTGTACCTTATAGAGAGGTGGACAAATAAAGTAGAAACTAAAGAAAGTAATCACAGAATATTAAAAGACACATATCAAGAAAACAGAGGAATCCATTAAAATAAGGATCTATAAATTAAGAAACATAACGTTACCATTTACCCTAACTAAGGAATTAAAGAGGAAGACTAAAAAGTAACAATCATATATCTTTACGTTCACTAAAGACACATAACTAAAACATGGGATGTTGAAACGATTTAAGTAACTAATCGAGATCATTAAAAGACTATGATAGAAATCCAAAAAGAAACATGTTATAGTACAGTAGACGTTTGTCACTCTCGAAATAAAGAAAAAAAGACTAAGGAAAATAAAGAAAAAGAAGAGACTAACGACATGGATCCTGAAGGTCTTGATATGACTTATTATCACCCTTTCACCCGTGGGAACAGAACAAGGAATAGAATACCCCCTATGAAAGTCAAAAAGTGGTAACTCTTACAAACGACATCCGAATAGTGTATTCCATAGTATACCCGAAGGGACCACCGAGTCTTCCATTTCACAGACGGACGTTACGTTCTCTGGATCTAAGCTAGGGACCCAACCCTTCAAGGGGACCTCTTCCTTTATCGTTGGGTGAGGTCATTGAGAACGGACCTTTTAGGGTACCTACCTCTTTGTACCATCCGACATCAGGTACCCTAGCGTTTCTCAGCCTGTGCTGACTCACCGAAGTGAAAGTGAAATAGTATATTTTGGAAATGATACAACTGCATCCAAGGAAGATATTGGTAAAAAACTTCTCAAAATTAGTATTTAACCACGACTTGAAAAAGTTTCCGAAAAAGACGTCGATAACTCTAATAGTATACCAAAGAAAATAAAAAAATTTGAAATAAAATAAAATGTTATGACATAACCAAAACGGTATGTAGTTGTACTTAGGTGGTGCCCACATGTACACAAGGGTTAGGACTTGGGAGGAGGGTGGAGGGAGGAGTATGGTAGAGAGACCCAGTAGGGTCACGTGGTCGGGGTTCGTGGGGTATAGGACGTAACTTGGATCTGACCACTAAGAAAAGAATATACTATAACTTTGTACATATGATAGTATACCAAAGATAGAAAGTTAAACAATTGTACCACATAGTGTAACTAACTAAACACATATAACTTCTTAGGAACTTAGGGACCTTATTTGGGTTAAACTGGTACCACATACTCGAAAAACTACACAAAGACTTAAGACAAACGATTTTGAAATAATTCCTTAAAAGTTAGATACAAGTAGTCAATATAACCGGACATCAAAAGACAAAATCACGACAGAAATAGACCAAAACAATATTTCTACCGGAATATATTACTCAAACCTTCACAAGGAAGGAGACGTTAAAAAGTTTTCTCAAAATCTTCCTATCCGTAATCGAAAAGAGATTTACAAACTATCTTAAGAGGACACTTCACTAAACCAGGACCCGAAAACAAAAAGCCCTCCAAAAACTAGTGTCGAAGTTAAAGTCACGAACATTAACCCAACAAGTATTAAAGATATAGAAGGACCAAGTCAGAACCTTCTGACTTGAAAAGATTCTTAGACAGGTAAAGAAGGTCCAATAAGTAAAATAACGGTATATCAACGTGCATTATCAAAGAATGTTAGGAAACATAAAGACGTAACAGATAACATTGGAGAGAAAGAAAGTAAAGATTAAAACAACCAAACTAAAAAGAGACAAAGAAAGATCTACTCAGACCGGTTTCCAAACAGTTAAAACAAATAGAAGAGTTTCTTGGTCAAAAATCAAAGTAATTAGAAACGATAACAAAGAAAGTAAATAAAGACGAGTCTATAAATACTAAAGAAAGGAGATGATTAAACCTTTTAAAAAAACCACCAACAACAACAAGAAAAAGGTCAAGAAAATCCACATTTAAATACAACAGATAAGATACCAAAAGAACAAAGAACTCCATCCTCACATAACGATATTTGAAGGGAGAATCTTGACGAAAGTAACGTAGGATATCCAAAACTCAACAGTAACAGTGAATAAAGATATTTAAAAAACTAAAGGGAAAACTAAAGAAGTCATTGGACAACTAATAAATCTTTGTAACAAATTAGAACTACACAATTACAAAGAATGTCAAAAAAATTTTTAACATTAACTATAGATCAGAGTATCGTAACACCAGTCTCTTCTGCAAATTATACTAAAGTTGAAAGAATTTAAATGACTCCAAACTAAACACTGGGTTCTACACCAGATAGGATCTCTTACAAAGTACACTTGAACTCTTCTTCCACATAAGAAGACGTAAATCTACCTCACAGGACTTCTATACTTACACTAGGTAGAGTAAATTACATAGTAAATTCTTAACACAAAGGAATAATTAAAAGAGAAAACTACTAGACAGGTAACCACACTCACTCCACAATAACAGAGGATGATAATAACGTAATGACAGTTAAAGAGGAAAATACAGACAATCACAAACAGAATACATAACTCCACAAGGATACAAGTCACGTATCTATAAATGTTAACGATACAGAAGGAGAACCTAACTAAGGAACTAGCAATACATCACAGGAAGGAATAGAGAACATTAGAAAAAAATAAAATTTCATATAAAACAGACTATATTCCTAACAATGAGGTCGAAAGAAAACGAAGGGTAAAAGTACTTTATATAAAAAGGTAGGAGAGTGAAAGTCAGATGTATACAGAACTCCAGACTTCACCCAAAGAACATCTGTCGTATACATACCCAGAACAAAAACATAGGGAAGTCGGTCAGACCAGGAAAATCAACCTTGTAAATTAGGTAAATGAAAATTTCATTAATAACTATATATACAAGGATAACGGTAAAAGAATTAACAAACCCCAACTAAAACATCTAGAAAAAGGAAAACAACATAAAAAACTGATATATAAAGGGGAATTGTAGACCACATTTCGACCAAATCACCATGACCTAAGAGAATTGAAAACGAACAGACTTTTTGAAAAGTAACGAGGTATTTAAAACTTACTCTATTACGACCCATGTCATTAGAACCAACATGTAAAAGGGGAAAGTCACAAAATTTATATAGGACGGTAAGAGAAGACCGGACACCTCAAAGACGACTTTCTAGTCAACAATTTACACACCCCAAAGGGAACATACAATGAATAACGTAAAGGGAACGACGAAAATTATAAGAAACACAAATCAGAAACAATCAAACTAATCATACACAGAACCACACAAAGAAAAACCCAAATAGGACATACCCTGAGAAACACGGAGAACCTGAACTAACTGAAAGGAAAAGGTACAACCCCTTTAAAAGTTGATATTAGAGAAAATTTTTAAAGAGTATAGGAAAGAAAAAGAGTAGAAAAGGACTCTGGGGATATTAAACTTACAACCACGTAAACTATAACAGGGTCTCCAGAGACTCTGATAGGACTCAAGAAAAGTAAGAAAAATGAAATAAGACGAGAAGTCTTCAATAAAGGTGGTAAAATAGAAGGTCAACCACCGAGTCTCCAATTTCGCAGACGGACGTTACGTCCTCTGGACCCAAACTAAGGACCCAGTCCTTCTAGGGGACCTCTTCCTTTACCGTTGGGTGAGGTCATAAGAACGGACCTCTTAGGGTACCTGCCTCCTCGGACCACCCGATGTCAGGTGCCCCAGTGTTTCTCAGTCTGTGATGACTCGTTGAAGTGAAAGTGAAAGAAAGAAGACAAAGTCTATAAGACGATACCTAAGGAAGGTCTCATAAAAATTAAAGTCATTAATACAACAAATTTATTTAATTATTTAATTATCTTAATTGAAAATAAGAAATTAAGAAGATCCAGAAACAATTAACTAAGAACGTAAAAGAAGTAAAACAAAAGTTCCCAAAACTAGTAGAAATGATAGTAATAAGACTTAATAAAAAAACCCATCAAACGTATAAAGGAGAAGGAAATAAACCTGAAGACACAAAGATTAAACAAGGAAATAAACACATCATATAGAGACGGAAAAGTAATATATATAGATATATCTATATATCTATATATCTAAAGAAAAATTGAATAACACGAACTCCAGAGGAAAAGGGTCCGAGGTTCAACTTAAGAAAGAAGGAAAACCAAGGACGGGAGGAATCGAACCAGGTCACCAAACAAATTAGAAGAATATCCCACTATAAACACGACTCGAAAAACAAACAAATAAACAAACAAAAAAGAGACTACCGTTCCGATTCACTCCACCGTTAGGACAGACGACCACTAACCCAAACATAAAAACGAAACAACAAATCTACTCCGTAAGACGTGTCCTACGATGACCACCAACCCACAATGACCCAGTACTTAAGTTCACCAAAGGAATCACACTCAAGAGTGATAAACTATGAGGGATCCCAACACTCACTCACTTCAACGAGTCAGCACAGGCTGAGAAACACCGGAGTACCTGACATCGGGTGGTCCGAGGAGGTAGGTACCTTAAAAGATCCGTTCTCATGACCTTACCCAACGGTAAAGGAAGAGGTCCCCTAGTAGAGCTGGACCCCTAGCTTGGGTCCAGAGGGCGCAACGTCCGTCTATGAAATGGTAGACTCGGTGGTCCCTTAGGGTGAGGGATCCCAATCAAGAGACCATCAGATCCCAGAACTTCAGTCACGAGGGTAAAGTTTCCAAGTCCCCAACTAGAGACCAGTTCTTGTTTATAAAGTGTTCATCAAACAATACCGTAATTCTGTCTCTCTCTTTTTTTTTCTCTTTGGTTCCTACTTGGGGTCTGTTTACCGTCAATGTTTTAGTCCGTATATTATTAATTATATTACCTTATATGTGATATGTATATGTGGGTATTCATTTCAGTTTTGTCAGGTTGATTTTATTTAATGTCATCTAACTAGGTCACTTGTTTCCTTTATTTTTTAATATAAATAGTCAATTCTTGTTCTGATTGATTTCGTGTTTGACCTTTTGTTTTAATTTCGGTTCACGGTTAACCCCTTATTTCGTTACTTTTGTTTTGATTGTTTATACAACTGTCCCTTCATTTCTTTCCTTTCTTTCTTATCTACACGTTTCAATTTATCTCTATCTACTTCTTCTAAATATATATAATTTCTAATTGACGTTCCCCTTTTCTTGTCATCCTTTCCGTTTGTTTCCTTATTTAACCCTTTTTAAATTATCTAATTTTTTTATTTTTAATATTTTTTTTCTCTTTTCTTTTTTTTTTACTTCTTCTTTCCTTTATTTTTCAGTGTTGACGTTTTCGGGTTACATCTCCACCTCCAAATATTGTTGTTATTTTTCACATCGACTTATATGTGTATATGTATATGTGGGTATTTATTTTAGTCTTGTCAGGTTGTTTTTATTTCATGTTATCTCAGTGGGTCGTTTGTTTCCTTTGGTTTTAAATCTAGATGGTCAATTCTTGTTTTGATTGATTTCGTGTTTGACCTTTTGTTTTGATTTCTTTCCACGGGTGACCCCTTATTTCGTTACTTTTATTTTAATTGTTTATACAACTCTCCTTTCTTATCTACAATTTATCTTCATCTATTTCTTCTACATATATATAATTTTCAATTAACGTTCCCCTTTTATTGTCATCCTTGTTTTTCTTGCCTTATTTACATCTTTTTTATTATCATCCAAATTTTTTAATTTTTAATTTTAATTTTTTCTCTCTCTCTTTTTTTTCCTTTTGAAGTGTCTTGACGTTTTCGGGTTACATCTCCGTCTACAAATGTTGTTGTTATTTTTTATACTGACTCCTTTTTTTCAAGTTTTGAAATTAGTCTAAAGTGTCATGATTATTTTAGTTGTTGATGTTGACCTTCTACCACTTTCTTTTCTTTTATTAGGTTTTCTTAGATGTCTTGTTCAGCTTTGTATTCTTATTATCTATAAAAAGAACTCAGTGACGACAGTCTCGGGAAAGGGAGTGACCCTCAGTGTCAGATGGAGTGGAGGGATCTCACGGGAGGTTATTACACGACTAAAGACCTGGACAACACCCCCGTCGAGTCTCAGATTAGACCAGGATGAGGACACACAAGAACGGAGGTCACAGGTGTCGATAGTCTTGATCACGTAAAAGAAAACACCCTCGAGAGTCACAGGAAAATATATAAGGTGTCCTGTCTCAGACGGTTCAACTAGTACACCTAAATTAGACATCGACCATGTCGACCACCTTTCCAAAACTCAGAAGACGGAAGTGGTGAGATGGGGACCCAAAGTTAACACGAAAATAAAGATGGAGACGGACACCCAGTAGGGGACCCCTAACGAGGACTCCGACGGGTCCTCCTAAACCCAAACGGGAACACTCCCGGTCCACACCTCCACCACATCGACGAACCCAGTGTCCCCAAGGCCGTCGTGGTCCATGAGTCTCCTCAACCGTCGATCCCGGTGTCCTTGATATCACGAGATCTTCCCATCTATCATGACCGGTTATATGTGAGATCATAAGAACAGACCTCTTGGGGAGACTGTCTCTTTGGATCGTCCGGTGTCAGATGTCCCAGAGTTTCTTAACCTGTGCTGGCTTCACTAGGACGCACGTATCTGCGTTCTAAAAAACAAACAAACAAAACGGACATCGTCGAGACGTGGGTCCTCTCAACTTGCACTTCCACCGTGTCGACGAACCGAACACCCCTGAGACCGCCGAGTGTGAAACATCACACGTCCCTGTACCTGACGGAGGTGGTGTCCTCAATACCGGGATAGTCAGAAAAAAGTTTGGAGAACATCGACCACTAGCCTTCCGGAGAAGCCGGTCAGAAAGAGACATCGAGACGGGTAAGTCCGTGAACCTCCCAAGGGAACGGACCCCAGGAAGAGACAACAAGTCGTGTAATCCGAGTATCTCCCGGGGAAACCGATATCAGGATGAGACATCTAACCACGTAGTCAGGGAATTTCCTCGTGGGACCCACCCAAGGATGGGACATCAAGTCACGAAGTCCGTAAACTACTCGGTCGGAGAGATAACAAATCGACGACTACGAACGGACACCCCTCTCTCTCCGACACTACTACCGAGGTGGGTGATACGTACTGAGTCGTCATAACGAAGGAACCGACAGGACGAAAGGAGGGTTTATAAAGGGTGGTGGTAGAGGAGGGAGTGTATGGGACCTAGACAGAGAGGTGTCAGTTGTCGTCGGGAACGGGACCCTAACGAGGTGTTAGGAATCTGAGGTCGAGGGTCGACGAACGTGTAAGGTCCCATGGACGCAGGGACAGACCCCATACCTACCGACACCGTTCCTGACAGACTAAGAGTAAGCAAAATCCGACGGTGTCTAGACGACAAAGTGAAAGTCGAAATTTACAAAGAGGAGACTGAGTCTGTTAACGGGGAAACACCCCTATCCATAGCCTCGGGACGAAGTCAAGAGGGTGGACGACTCCCGTCCAGGTCAGGATGATTGTGAGGACAAAGAAGGGGGATCAAGGAAGTAGGATGGCTGAAAACGTACCAACACATATAAGAAAAGACGACCAGTCCAAGAGGACGAGTGAGAGTCGACCACAAGACGTACGTGAAGACACAGACTTCCACATAAGGACTGTATAGGCATCTCTCTCTACATGAGGTGTAGGTGGATGAGGAGGCGGTAAAACAAGAGGGTAGTCACAAGGAACAATCCTCAATCATCCTTCGGCGATCGGTCCTTTATCTCCTATTTCCCGTCTATACGATGATTTCTTGTTGTCCGTCTATTGTCTGTCTGTCTTTCTTCTGATATTCCACTTCACCTCTCTTCATTCCTCTCTTCCTTTCTTCCGTTCTTTTTTCTTTACATCCTTTATTCCTTCTCTTCCCCCTTCTTTTTATTTCGACACTCTGTATGTATAGTTCTCATAATTCACTAATAGAAACCTAGGAGTACTTTCCTAAAAAATTTTATATAAAAATCACTGTTATGTGAAAAACAAAATATTTCTTTTCTTCTTTATATAACTTAATATTTGTATGGTGATTTGAAACACACTCTACTGTATCAACTGTCAAGACCGAAACAACACATACACAGACACACACACAACAACAACAACGATTCAGTGATTCAGTACAGTCTGAGAAACACTGGGGTACCTGACGTCGTACGGTCTGAAGGAACAGGAGGTGATAGAGGGTCTCAAATGACTTTGAGTACAGGTAACTCAACCACATATGTATATATATCTGTGTGTGTGTGTATATTAGAAATAGGTAAGTGAATAGTCTAAAGTGACTTAACAGAAAGATACAAAAGACTGTCGAATGACTCGAAGGAATTTTGTCGACACAACCTAATGAATTCCTCGTTTAACGTGTAGACGTACTGAAACACCAGTCAATATCCTTTTAGTAAGATAGGGAGACCACCACAACACAAAGGAACTAAAAAGTTCAAGGAACTTCGTAAAGTAACGAGAGAGTGTAAAGTTATACGACAGTAGAGGAGACCAGAAATGACTGACCAAACCCTTTCTTTATGGAAGTCAGTCGGGATGATCCCTAGGACTTCGTAAAAGTCTCGGAAAGATACCTAAAGGACCGAGATGTGTAGAACAAGGGTGAACCCCTGTAAGAACCCCCTTAACACACGTCAACGACAGGGTCGGGGAGGGACTGGCTAGGGGTCAGTACAACGTCGTGAGGAGTCATAAGACCCACTCCACTCTTTCGGTACCCGGAGAGATCGTCATAGAGGGTGTTACCCTCTTAGGTCTCCGAGTAAGTGTTCGAGAGTGAAAAGGGTCACCCTCTTTGTAACCGGATCTTCCAGAAGAACCGTGAATCGAAGAGTGGAACCTCCCCCGACTGTACTTATTTCACTTTAATAAGGAGCTAGAGTCTAAAAAAAAAAGGGGTCAGAACTCGGTCTCGAAGAGACGACTTAAGAGTCTAACGGTGTTTCAGTGAGGGTAGGGTTCACTACAGACTTAATCACTAAACCTCCCCTTCTATCATCTTTTGAGGAAAAGACGACTACAGTACGGAGTCACGATAAAACAAAATATAATGTACAGAGTTATAGAGATACTTAACATGTCAAACATTAATGTTGATTTCGAATGTGTTAAAATTCATAGTCGACTTGTCTATGGTTCTTAATAATAAAAAAAAAAAAGTTTATCGTGTTAAGTCCTCAGTCCTTATTTACCTTTTTAACGGGTACCTTCTTCTCGTGTAATAAAATCCTTTGTCTCTGTTTAGATATAAAGAAACAGTATAGTATTAACCTTTCTTCAGGTACCCCTCTTCACCTCTTTTCAACTTTAATTGACTTTTTTCTTGCGTAAATCGAAAAGGTAAATTAAAATTTTTATTTAATTATTGGTTTCAGCAATGGTTTCAGTCAAAAATTTTAAGTTGAGAAAAAGAAACCAATAAATTTTTATCCTACGCAATAACTTTTATTAAAATAAATCGTTTTAGATGAACACAATCCCGAAGGATCCACCGAGTCACCCATTTCTTACATGGACGTTACCTCCGCTACGTCCTCTCTGGTCAAACTAAGGACCTGACTCTTCTAGAGGACCTCCTCTCCCACCGTTGAGTGAGATCCTAAGAACGAATCTCTTAGGGTACCTGTCGACTCTGACCGTACGATATCAAGTATCCCAACGTTTCTTAGTCTCTGGTAACTTCACTGACTCGTACCTATGTGCGTGAACACAATTAGAGATAGTTAAAGTAATCAGGACACAAGTAGTGTTTACACTAATTCTTTTGTTCTAAAGAAAGGTGTGACGAAGTTATAGTTGTGGTAAAAATATATTGTAGTGCAATGGAGAAAGTTTAAGATAAATAAAGAATTCACGACAAGTCTATCGTAAAGGAGTCGGAAAAGATACTTCATTTATTATTAATATCAATAATTATTTATTGTGTTATATATACTTTTTACAATAAAATTAAAATGTCATTTCTCTGACTCCAAACGTCTACAATTTAGTGAAAGAGTCAAATTAAATCAACTCTTCATACACCCGTTTCTGTACGTAGGTTAATGAAGAGAAAATCTCAAGTTTGAAGGTGTATAAACACCATCGGTATCACTACGTATATGAAATACAATCTATAAATTCCATCAGAAAATGAAAAAACCTTAAGTAGTCAATATTTTAAACCGTCTGGGAACACCAAAAGTTTGGTATAATTACTATGTATCTTGAACCCGTGTTATATCTACGAATAATAAAAATAACGTAACGTCATTTTTGTCCATAATTCAAAGAAAGTCAACGGTAATAAGATAAGTATATTTTATATACACAAATATATACCTCCAGTTATACATTACTTTAAACCTAATCCTCTCACCTATACTTACATGAATAACAACTAAGATTAAAATAAAACTAATTACAATATTTATTTTGTTTTCATTGTTCGTACGACTGATTACAATGTATAAAATTTTTTATACCATAATGTATAAGTCGAATCTCTTTCCTTTTTCTCTTACTCTCTCTGTCTCTTCTCCATTCAAATGGAAAAAAAGATTGGTTTTTTTCTTTTTTTTTAAGTAATAAGATTAAAAAAAAAAAAAAAGACAAAGTGAGTGTGTGTATACAATCAGACCTTTTATGGAAATGTAAAATAACATAGTATACCGTCCAACTCTCTCTTAAATAAGACAAAGATGGACCCGACCAGTATAAGTAGATTTGAGATCCGCTTGGAGTGGACTCGATAAAACAACGAAACAATGTCGAAAGATGATCTTCAAAGGTGTTGGGTGACGAAAAAACTACCAGTTTCTTTATTGGGACTAGGTCTCGGTCTTCTGAAAGAATAACAAGTGTACCGGGAGACTTCTAAGTAGAAGGAGATACACCCAAGAATCTTTAGAGTAGAGTTGTTAACGTTGGAAGACTGATGCATCACTTAAATATGACTTACGACTGTATGACCCCTTATATTGATCTAGAGTCTCCGTTATAGATGTCTGGATATTTTCTTCGTGTACTCTAACTTTAAGTTTCACAAACGTGAGTGGGTGTCGAGATCCGTGAATATTCTGGTATCTAGTATTACGAATTGATATGTTAGAACTCTCGAATCACAGTCATGACTGTCTGTTTTTTTAGGTACAACTTTGTCGTTACACCTTTATTTCTTATTTTATAGAACAAATAAGGGGACAGTTAAAAACCAACTAATGTGACCAAGAAACCTTCTCCGTGTATCATAGTATAAACAAGTAAGGGGTCACTAAAGATTGATTCGAAACTTAAAAGAGATATAAATCACTCAGGTACTTTCTTATTAACTTTTGTTACCAGAAATAAAATTATCCCTTAATAAATAAAATAATACTTATACTTAACAGATTATTTAAGATCAATATGTTTCTTACCTTGTGTTGTAAAGAAACACTCAGTAAGAGAAAGAATTCCTTTTTAATCTAACCTAATAAATTAAAGTACAATCGAATCGGGTCATCATTATTCGATTTCCGTACACGGAATAATTCTTGGTCGTATTAATACACATCCGTGTCTCTATAAGGAAATTCTTTAGAAGTCGGGTCGTATCTGTGTAAGTCTTTGACCAATAGTCCCTGAAGTTTTTGAATCCCAAGTGAGGAAAGACAACCGACCATGAGTAAAAGTTCCAATCGTTACTTCGTTTTGAAAATCTCGTAATACGATATCCGGTCTCAAAACGGTTCTCTCGTGTAACCAGTATTGTTTGTGGGAGAAGGTTGTTGTGTTCTCTTCTGAGATGTGTACCTGTAGAGGTCTACCAGTTGTGGTTTTAGTCTAACTAATATAAGAAACGTCGGTTTTTACCTCTGAGAGATATGTCAGTCGTTTTTATTCTAGCCCTTGACTGACACCGAGTGTAGTACTTGAAGAATAACGGTTTTAGTCTGAATTTAACTTCTTTCATCCCTTTTGGTGATCTGGTAAGTCCACACTGGATTTAGTTTAGGGAATACTAATATGTCACCTCCACTGTTTATCTAAGTTATAGACTATCTGTCTCACGGACTTCTTGATATCACCCTTCAAGTACTGTAACATGTCCTCTATCCCTAGTTCTGGTAGGGGTTCCCCTTTTTTTTTTCACGTTGTTTCGTTTTACCGACAGTCTCCTCCGGAATGTTTATCGACACTTTTCTTCTCTTTGTTTTTGGTTTCCTCTTTTCCTTTCTATATGGTAAACTTACGTCTCCAGGTTTCTAATCGTTCCTTTCTATTCTTTGGGAAGGAGTCACTAGTCACGTTCCTTTATCTCCTTTTATTGTCTTACCCTTTCTGATCTCTAGAGAAGTTCTTTGAATCTCTATGTTTCCCTTGTAAAGTACGTTTTTACCCGTGTTATTTCCTGTCTTTAACACACCTGGATTGTCTTCGTCTCCTACAATTCTTCTCCACCGTTCTTATGTGTCTATTTGATATGTTTTTTCTAGAAGTATTGGGTATATTAGTACTACCATACTAGTGAGTGGATCTCGGTCTGTAAGATCTTACACTTCAGTTCACCCGGAATCCTTCGTAGTGATGTTTGTTTTAATCACCTCCACTACTTTAAGGTCCACTCGATAAAGTTCGGAGTCTCTACTACGATACTTTCACGACGTGAATCATAACCGGTGCCCTGACCTTTTCCAGTCAAAAGTAAGGTTAGGGTTTCTTTCCATTACGTTCTTATGAGTTTGATGGTGTTAATGTGAGTAGAGTGTGTGATCATCTTATTACGAGTTTTAAGAGGTTCTGTCCGAAGTTGTCATACACTTTGTACTTGAAGGTCTACAAGTTACCTAAATCTTTTCCGTCTCCTTGGTATCTAGTTTAACGGTTGTAGTAACCTAGTAGTGTTGTCGTTCTCTCAAGGTCTTTTTGAGAAAGTCGAAATAACTGATACGGTTTCGGAAACTGACACACCTAGTGTTGTTTGACACCTTTTAAGAAATTCTCTACCCTTATGGTCTGGTGGACTGGACGGGAGAATTCTTTAGACATACGTCCAGTCCTTCTTTGTCAATCTTGAACTGTACCTTGTTGTCTGACCAAGGTTTTACCCTTTCCTCATACAGTTCCGACATATAACAATGGGACGAAGAAATTGAATATACGTCTCATGTAGTACTCTTTACGACCTGACCTACTTCGTATTCGACCTTAGTTCTAAGGACCCTTTTTATAGTTATTGGAGTCTATACGTCTACTTTGGTGAGAATACCGTCTTTCACTTCTTCTTGATTTCTCGGAGAACTACTTTCACTTTCTCCTCTCAGTTTGTCAACCGAATTCGGTTGAGTTTTTCAACCGAATTTTGAGATGTAAGTCTTTTGATCTAGTACCGTGGATCAGGGTAGTGAAGTACCATTTATCTACCCCTTTGTCACTTTTGTTACTGTCTAAAATAAAAACCCCCGAGGTTTTAGTCACTCCTACCACTGACGTCCGTACTTTAATTTTCTACGAACGTGGAACCTTTTTGCAATACTGGTTAGATCTGTGGTAAAATTTTTCGTCTCTGTAGTAAAACGGTTGTTTCTAGACAGATCAATTCCAATACCAAAGAGGTCATCAGTACATACCTACACTCTCTACACTCTCAACCTGATATTTCTTTCGACTCGTGACTTCTTAACTACGAAAACTTGACACCACGACCTCTTCTGAGGACTCTCAGGGAACCTGTCGTTCCTCTAGGTTGGTTAGGTAGGACTTCCTTTAGTCAGGACTTATAAGTAACCTTTCTGACTACGACTTCGACTTTGAGGTTATTAAACCGGTGGACTACGTTTCTTGACGGAGTGACCTTTTCTAGGACTACGACCCCTCCTAACCTCCCTCCTCCCCTTCTAACCTCCCTCCTCCTCTTCCCCGGTTGTCTCCTACTCTACCAACCCACCGTAGTGACTGAGTTACCTGCTCGAACCCATTTTAGACCCTCAACGACTACCTGTCCCTCCAGACCACACGACGTCAGGTACCCCAACGTTTCTCAACCTGTGATGACTCACTGAGATGACTTGACTTGACTTCATATCTAGTGGAATCCTAATAAACTAATATAAACATAAAATTGGTGACAAAATCAAGAGACGAAAATCTGACAGACAGACAAAAGATAAAGACTCATCTAGAGTTGGGGCGGAAAGGGTTGTCACATACACCTTCTATAAATGACGTTCTACTATAAGTAAGACTGACGGAAATAAAGAGAATCCCATCTGTGGAATCCGGTACCCCTCCAGGTGAGTACCGAGGTAATGACATAAACTCCGAAAATTATACTTGAACAGACCGATACGAAAAAGTATCGTTGAGAGTGTCGTTCAGTTATGTAAACACCTGTTTAACTGAGTGTCTTTGAGACATTTGTAATAATTACTTCCCTTTACACGAAAATCTCAAACCAAACTGAACTCTATTCATTTATTGTCTTTATCGAAAAAAGGGAGGTAGTAACAAAAACAAAAAATTCTTTCTTTCCGATCTTTTCTTCCTAGCTACCCTCCTTTCTTTCTTTCTTTTCTTTCTTCATTTCTTTCTCTTGCTAATTTACACCCCACTCCTAATTCCCCGAATGTCCTTACCTTTTAACGTTTACTATTTCAAACGACAATGTGACTCATCGTACTTGATTTCCTCGTATAGTTAAGTCAACTCAAGTCAATCATACAAAACTGTCTAAATTATAAAGTCCAGTTATATAACCTGGTATTCTAGACTCATAGGTAGATTTTCAACATTCCGTCGGTTTTCAATATAGTTGAAACCACCAATATAAAGTGACAATATACTCGTCTTGTTAATGTCCCGATGTTTCTATTTAATGATTCTTAAGAATATTATTTGAGAAGAGACAAACGGGTACACCGTACATGAAAACTAAACACACTATACCAAAGAAAAGAGTTCTTAGAATGTTTCCCAAGGGTTCCACGGACGGTCTTCATCACTCATTCTGCTGAACGTCAGAACACTCATTTCACCACTGTAGTTGTAGTCATTTACTCTATACGGTTCCAAAACAGTGTAATGGTTTGTGTACATCATTTTGTCTCAGACTGTAAAAAGTAGATAGATAAACTTAGAGTCATTTTACAAAGGTATATGAAACAATGAATTAAATATATATGAACACTTAATCCCGAAGTGACCACCGAGTCTACCATTTCCTAGACGGACGTTACGTCCTCTGGACTTAAACTAAGGACCCAGTCCTTCTAGTGGACCTCTTCCCTTAGATCTTAGGGGACCTTGGGTGAGGTCATAAGAAGAAACCTCTTAGGGTACCTGTCTCTTCGGACTACCCGATATCAGGTACCACAACGTCTCGTAGCCTGTGTCGACTCACTGATTCTGTGTTCAAATTTAATTAACTGTGTCACAGACAGATCACGACTCGTATTATAAACTACGTACTTTTGTTTATAAATAGATACTTAAAGAAACCAGAATCGTACATAGTATTCATGCAGACGTTCTCTTCTTTAACTTTGAGTTTTTAAAGTTCATTGAAAGGGAATCCCATATGACGTTTACGTTGACAAATACCAATATTAAAAGTTACCTAACATGATCTATTAAGAGAGATTAATCTATCGGAGAAAATACATCATAAGAACACTTTACCACTCTTTTATAAAATCTTACAGCTTTCCAAAAGGAAATTAAAAGGAAAGCACTGATCGTACTATAATCCTAAGAAGAAACTCCCTTTCTAAGATACCAAGTCTCTAAATATTATTTCTATATAAATGTAATTATACCGGTAGATAGTTCGTCATCAAGTACCACTACGAATAGTCCATCACACGCTCGTACCGATTGTATACTGAACAAAAGATAGTACGTCGTGTAACTGTCTTAGTAGATCTTTTTACTTAAGTCTCAGATTTTTAAACCAATCTTCTCTCTCTCTCGTAATGTCATGTACTGTCTAACCGTGAAACCAAGTTCGTCCTCTAACTAACTGGATATCTAAAACGAGTTTTGCAATTACATGTTACGACGTCCGTCTCTCTTCGTAATTCAATAGTTCTACCTACCCGTCCCTCATGAATAAAAGGAACCAGGATGAAAGAAGTTCTATTTATATCATCACCTCTCTGTTTTTCTTGTCACCCGTAACTCGTCAAGGTCTTTCGACTTAAACAGTCGAAACTCGATTGTCTTGTATATCCGTCTCAAGAGTTTACGGAAAAAAAAAAAAAGAAAAACATGGACTTTTATGTTAGATACGATTTACATCACAAATAGGAATATCGTATGAAATACAAAAAAAATTTGTATGAGTAGAGAAGTAGTGATAAGTCAATTATAAACCAATCAAGAGGAAAGGTAATATTGGTCAATTATTAAAAATTTTTTTTAACAAATTGAGAGAATCCTTCTCAGTCAAGAATACACCCGTACATAAGTCATCAGTTATTTCAGATGGGTCCCAATAAAACTTCAAGTCAAGTCAAGTCAGTGAGTCAGCACAGGCTGAGAAACGCTGGGGTACTTGGCGTCATGCGGTCCGGAGGGACAGGTAGTGGTTCAGGACCTCAAGTGAGTTTGAGTACAAGTAGCTCAGCCACTACAGTAGGTCGGTAGAGTAGGAGACAACAGGGGAAGAGGAGGACGGGGGTTAGGGAGGGTCGTAGACTCAGAAAAGGTTACTCAGTTGAGAAGTGTACTCCACCGGTTTCATAACCTCAAAGTCGAAGTTGTAGTCAGGAAGGTTACTTGTGGGTCCCGACTAGAGGAAATCCTACCTGACCAACCTAGAGGAACGTCAGGTTCCCTGAGATTTCTCAGAAGACGTTTGGTGTCAAGTTTTCGTAGTTAAGAAGCCACGATAGAGTCATATTTATTTTTATTATGTGGATATTGATATAACAAAAATTTAATTAGTATATATAAAATATATATATAACTTGATTGGTATATATATACATATTTAATGAATGTATTTTCATCAACTTATATTAAGTAACAGATGGTCTCTGATCCAGACAACAATATAAATGGGATGTTCATGAAACCAGAGAAGATAGTCAAGAGGTAACAGTGTTGTCTTTCAACTTATAGTTTCGTAAGACTTGTCTCACCGAATTGAATCGACCAACTTTGAATCACCAACTTTGAATCGACAATGAGTACTCAGATACCTATTAGACCTGAAAGGGAGACCAGAGTAAACCCGAGTAAGTATATTATCGTCAATCGATCTCCAGTGTGTCCACTGAAGATTTGGACCAACCTCAAAGAATAGACCACCGTCTATCTCACTCACAGTACATATTGGAGTCGAAATGATCAGTAAAGTAGTCCGATGGGGTTCACAAAAGAGTACCACTTTCTCTCATCTTCACATTTGCGAAGAAATCCGTATAGACTCTTTGACAGTGTAATTACGAAGACGGTACATGATAGTCAGTTTAGGTAAATGTTTCGTATGGCCTAAGTTCCCTCGTCCCTATCTGAAGTAGAGAACTTCCCTCTACTGATCCAGTGTAACGTTTTTGTCTAAGTCTCTCTTCACCGCCTACCCCCCTTTAAACACTAGTTATACGGTACAACTGTGGGAGAAAAGAGTAAACCGGTAAATTCTTACCAGTATCACCCGTAGAAATAGTATGGAGTCAAGAGATTTTACTCTCAGGGAACCTGACGTTCCTTCAGTTTGGTCAGTTAGGACTTCCTTTAGTAAGGGTTATAACTAACCTTCCTGTTTACGACTTCGAGGTTATAAAACCGGTACACTACACGTCTTGATTAAGTAATCTTTTCTGGGACTACGACCCTTTCTAACTTCCGTCCTCCTCTTCCCCTGGTATCTCCTACTCTACCAACCTACCGTAGTGGTTGAGTTACGTGTACTCAAACTCGTTCAAGACCCTCAACCACTACCTGTCCCTTTGGATCGCACGACAACAGGGACCCCAACGTGTCTCAACATGTGATGACTCGTTGATTTGACTTGACTTGACTTTTATTTCTATAATTGGAAAGTGGTTGTCCTTTAAAAAACGATATCGGAATTTTTTCATTGGAAATATTGTAATTCTTGCAAAGAAAAATAAAGATAAAGATTTCACTAAAAACAGTAATTGTAATTACCTCAAATGGTTTCTTTACTAAGAAGGTGTTAGATAAAACTACTACCATACTAAAAAGAAAGAAGAAGAACACCTTAATTAATACGACAAATTTAATAAATTATAATTTAGAAAAAGTGATAGACGTAATTATAAGATAACGACGGTGTCTAAATCGTCGAATATATTACGTGTAAAATAATAGAACGTCAAGATGTCCAGTCTTCGGGTAGTGTATACGATTTTATTTCCACAGACGTTCTAACGTAAAATAAGACGTACATAATCACCCCCCAAACAAGGGGGGGGGGTACCCCTCCCATCCAAAGGAACTATTAAGTCCAATAACCGTTTTAAGTCACGGAACTATATCTTAGATAAAAGGATAAAAAAAAAAGGTTTAATAGACTACTACCGATAAGAGTCCAAGATCTCTAGTATGTGTAAGAAACCGAGGACAGAGGAAAAGAAGTAAAAGTTTCGGTAATTGATGTTCATTTCAAGTGGTTGAACTACCTGTATTGAAACTCACTTGGGGTCGTCAACCACTACCTGTCCCTCCGGACCGTACGACGTCAAGTACCCCAACGTTTCTTAGCCTGTACTGACTCACTGACTTGACTTGACTTTCAAGAGAGTGTAGTGTACAGAGACTCTGTCGTTTCCTACGAAGAGACGAAATTTTCTAGACACTAATTTAACTTACTATGAGGACATCAGATCCTTTTAAAGAAGTAGAGATTTAGGGATTGATATTATAATAGATGTTTCATGAAAAGTGGTATAATTCCATTGTATTAAGTCTCTTAGTCAAAGACATTATATAGAGGATGATGACTGGGATGACTACGACTTCGACTTTGAGACTATGAAACCGGTGGACTACTTTCTTGACCGAGTAACCTTTTATGGGCCTAGGACCCTTTATAACTTCCCCCCTCTTCTTTCCCTGCTGACTCCTACTCTACCAACCTATTATAGTGACTAAGTTACCTGTACTCAAACTCACTTGAGGCTCTTAACCACTACCTGTCCCTCCGGACCGCACGACTTCAGACACCCCAATGTTTCTCAACCTGTACTGACTCATTGACTTAACTTGACTTGACTTGACTTGACTGGGACTAGGAAGACAGAGGGAAAATATTCCTGGGAACACTAATGTAACCAAGATGGACCTATTGGGTTTTGATTAGAAGACTTAGAGATTTTAGAAAACTAATTAGTGTAGACGTTTTAGGATCCAAGATCCTTAATCCTTACTTATAGAAATCCTTCTGTAACAAAATAGATGACGACAAAGGATGTTGGTCGTGTAAACAAGTATTACGTAACAATACGATTTTATAAAATAAACCCTAAAACGTAAACAACAAAATACTCTCTGTAACATATTTAAAATAAAGAACACTACATAAAAGTCCAAACAATAATTTTATTTGACTAAAATATTTTCTTCAACCCCCTTCAGAAACCACCGAGTCTGTCATTGCTTAGAGGGACATTACGTCCTCTGGGCCCAAGTTAGGTCCCCAACCCTTCTAGGGGAACTCTTCCCTTACCGTTAGGTGAGGTCATAAGAATGGACCCTTTAGGATACGTGTCTCCTCGGACCGTCCGATGTCAGGTACTCCAGTGTTTCTCAGTCTGTGTTACCCGAGACCCTCTCAGAAAATATATTACACATATTAAAGACAAGATTTACAAATATAGGTTTGTAAAATATCATTAATTATTCTAGTAAAATTTCATGTTTAGATTCAATTTACTATGATAGTGAGAAAAAAACAGTCAAAAGTACTTAACACAAAAAGACCTCTGAAATTTATAAATTTAATCAACTTTAAACTAAAAAGTGTGTCAACAAAATAAAAGTATGAAAACCATTATAGAGAAATAGTAAGAACTACACCCAATAAACACGGAGAAAAAGAAGAAATTAAAACAAATTATAGGTCTAGTAAATAAAAAATAGTAAAATCTCTTTTAATAGACTAAATTTAGGATACTTTAAGAATTCTTAAAAATTGAGTTAAATTTTTAATTTAATTGAAAATTAAAATTATTAAATTCCATAATTTTATTAAACTTAATAATTATTTAAGTTTTATTTAATTTCTATTAAATTTAATAATTTAAATTATTTAATTATTATTAAATTAAGTAAAAATTAAAATTAAAAATTTAGTTCTTAAAAATTCAGAAAATTTGAGTTATATACTAATAAAAACGATTAAAAAGATCATGTAATTTATAACTTCATAAAACGACAAACCACAAAATATATGTGGTTAATCACGGTTTAAAAGATAAGTACGAGAAGTGAAGATTGACGAATAACTAAAAACCATAAAAATAGGATAGTAAATGATATTTCATACACAACTTTGTAAAGAAAGTCTCATATCTAAACAGATACATTTAAAAATAAAGACAATTAAACGGAAGATCCATTAAATTGTAATGGATTTAATTGTGGTGGGAATACCGTCTCGTCTGTCCCTCCGGACCGGCACGACGCTAAGTACCCCAGTGTTTCTCAACCTGTACTGACTCGTTGACTTGACTTGACTTGACTTCTCATTTATTTTTCGGAGAACTATTCTCACGTTCTCCTCTTTACAGATAAATCAAGAAACCGGGTAAAAAACTAACCCAGTAAATAAAAAGACCTTAACTCGACGTCTTCAACGAACATATAAAAACTCTAATCAACAAACAGTCAACAAAGTAAACGATAATAAAAGAGGGTAAGTCTTCCGACAGAAAAGTGGAACGAATATAAAAGGAAACAACATGTCTTCGAAAATTAAAATTAATCTAGGGTAAACAAATAAAAACGAAAATAAAGGTCTTAAGACCCTCCACCTAGTATCTCCTAGGACGACACTAAATACAGACTCTCACAAAACGGATACAAGAGGAGATCCTCAAAATATCAAAGACTAGAATGTAAATCTAGAAATTAGGTAAAACTCAAATAAAAACACAT
>SJYO01037955.1:34433123-34443666 GCA_006410555.1 Capra ibex
TCCTGTACCTTTGTTGGATCTACAGGTAGTCGTCTACTTACCTATTCTTTCGACACCATGTATATGTGTTACCTCATAATGAGTCGGCAATTTTTCTTAAGTAAACTTAGTCAAGACTACTCTACCTACTTTGACCTCGGTTAATATGTCTCACTTCATTCGGTCTTTCTTTTTGTGGTTATGTCATATGATTGTGTATATATACCTTAAATCCTTCTACCGTTACTGCTGGGACATACGTTCTGTCCTTTTTTCTGTGTCTACACATATGGCCTGAAAACCTGAGTCTCCCTCTCCCTCTCCCACCCTACTAAACCCTCTTACCCTTAAGATTGTACATATGACAGTACATTCTTAACTTAGCGGTCAGGTACAGACTGCATCCCACGTCGAACGAACCCCGACCACGTACCCCTACTGGGTTTCTCTACAACACCCCTCCCTCCACCCTCCCCCCAAGTACAAACCTTTGCGTACATTCTTAATTTCTAAAATTTTAAATTTTTTTTATTTTTTAATTTTTTTTTTTTTCTCACGTTCTCCTCTCACTTTTTCAACCGAATTTCGAGTTGTAAGTCTTTTACTTCTAGTACCGTAGACCAGGGTAGTGAAGTACCCTTTATCTACCCCTTTGTCACCTTTGTCACAGTCTGAAATAAAAAAACCCGAGGTTTTAGTGACGTCTACCACTGACGTCGGTACTTTAATTTTCTACGAATGAGGAACTTTCTTTTCAATACTGGTTGGAGCTATCGTATAAGTTTTCGTCTCTGTAATGAAACGGTTGGTTCCAGGTAGATCAGTTCCGATACCAAATAGAACACCAGTACATACCTACACTCTCAACCTGACACTTCTTTCGACTCGTGACTTCTTAAATGCAAAAACTCGACACCACAACCTCTTCTGAGGACTCTCAGGGAACCTGACGTTTCTTTAGGTTGGTCAGGTAAGATTTCCTCTAGTCGGGACCCACAAGAAACCTTCCTTACTACGATTCCGACTTTGAGGTCATAAAACCGGTGGAGTACGCTTCTTAACTGAGTAACCTTTTCTGAGACTACGACCCTCCTTAATCCTCGTCCTCCTCTTCCCCTACTGTCTCCTACTCTACCGACCTACCGTAGTGTCTGAGCAACCTGCACTCAGACTCACTTGAGGTCCTCAACCACTACCTGTCCCTCCGGACCCAGCGTTTCTCAGTCTGTGCTGACTCGTTGACTTGACTTGACTTAACTTTAATTTTAGATCGGTGAGGGACAACAGAGTCACCATTTCTCATACGGAAGTCACGTCCTCTGACCTCAAATTAGGGACCCAATCCTTCTAGGGGACCTCTTCCTTTACCGATGGGAGAGGTCACAAGAATAACCCTTTTGGGTACCTGTTTCCTCGGAGTAAACTAAAAGGATCTCCCAACGGTCCAAATAGTAATCTGTACGAGGAGAAATTAATACAAAGAACGGTAGGGGGTTCGTAAATATAAATCTTTTACATTTTTAGATCCCTTGTAAGTACATTCGTCACTTTCGTTAAGTCACCAAATAAAGGACATGATTTGAGTACGAGTATCCTAATGTATGATTTCGTCTAAAAGTTGACTATTGTGGAAACATGGAAAATAAAATTAATAACTAGGTAAAAGGAGACACATAGAGGACTTCTATAAGTCAATAACTTTTGATTTCTCTGTTGTTAGACTAAAAGTCCAATTCAAGTAGGTCCACTTTTTCTTGTATTCTGTAGACCCGTAGGTTTAAGAAAACGTAGCAATTTTTTAGATAGTATGACGTCTTTTTAGTGTATGGTCTACATCGTAATTTATAGAGGAATTTAGATTAGGGAGGACCGGAGCATAGAATAAATATAGGAGGTATGGTCATTTCGAAGTAAGAAAGAAAGACTCTCCGATCTCACGATCCATATATATTCCCTTCCAAAAAACATCAAACATAAACTTTCACCCACACTCACTACCTACGATTCGCCATTTACCGACTAAATAAATATTGACCTATTAAAGGTAATTTTCTTTCAAATGAAAAAATCTCATAACGAGTGACTAGAACTAATACGGAGAGTCTAAAGTTTGTTCCGTACAAAATAGAAAAATGAAAACTGGGGCAAGTGGGTAAATAAGGTGGAGATCAGAGGTAGAGACTGTGGATGGTTAGACAAAGACATAGATACTTGAACAAAAAACAAACAAAACCTATGGTGTATTTTCTTTTAATATATCATAAACAGAATGAGACTGAATAAAGTGAATTGTATTACGAAAGTTCCAGGTAGATATAAACAGTGTTTACCGTTCTTAAAAAAGAAAAAATTTCCGACTTTTTATCAAGTAACACTAGATAGAAATACACAAATAAATAGATATAGTAGAATATGAAAGAAGTAAGTAGTTACCCACCAATCAAACAAGGGTATAACAAAAAATATTTGTTACGACATTACTTGTACTCCCACGTATATAGAAAAAATCACCTTCAAAAGTAAAAGAAATTTATTCATTGGACTTGACCTTATTCACCTAGTATAACATCAAGATAAGAATAAAAAAACTCCTTTGAGATGTCACAAAAGGTATTACCGACTTAATTAAACGTAAGGGTAGTCAAAATATGTTAATTCACAAAGGAAAAGAGGTGTAAGAACGGTTATGAATAATAGGGAAAAGAAAAACTATTATCGGTACAAATGTACCCACTCCACTATAGAACAACACCAAAACTAAACGTAAAGGGACTACTAATTACTACAACTCCTAGAAAAGTACACGGACAACCGGGAGACATACGGTAACCCTTTTACAAAGAAGTCTAAAAGATAGTCTAAAAATTAATGAAAAAGAAAAAACGATAGATCAACATACTCAAGAAATGTATAAAACCTAATAATTGGAGAACAGTCTATATACTAAACTTTTATAAAGAGGGTAAGTCAACCAACGGGAAAGGAACACAACTAAAAACAAACAAACAAAATGTCTTCGTAAATCATACTACATCAGGGTGAACAAAAACAACGAAAACAAAAACGATAGTCTAATTTGTGTTTTTATATAGTAAGGAGGTAGTTCGTTGAACGGTAAATACAAACGAAGATCCTTAAAATACCAAAGTCCTGAATTAAAGTTCAGAAAATAAGTAAAACTCAATTAAAGTCACATACCACATTCTTTCCCCATGTTAAAGTGAGGGAACGTATACCGACAGGTTTAAAAATTGTGGTAAATTCCTTTTCTTAGAGGGAGGGGGTAACATATTATAACAGAGGAAACAGTATTTAATTAAGTAGTACATACACACTCAAACGAAGACCTGAGAGACAACGTAACTAGATATACAAAAATACGAGTATACTATAACGAAATTAATGATATTGAAACCTCAGATCAAACTCTAGTCCCTCGTAGTACGAAGGTCGAAACAAGAAATAAAAGTTCTAACGAAACCGAAGTCTCAAAAATACGAAAGTAGGTTTAAAATTGTAATAAACAATATAAATAAACTTTATAGAGTGACTTTAAAAGTATTATCACGAAGAATTACAGATTAAAAAAACAGATTGTTATGAGATCCATTACATCCAACTTATAGGTCCGAATTCACTCCTCTGAAAGTTATCTGTAAACTTATACATTACTTTTATTAGTTTTAACCAACGAAAGACGTCTAGAGGAGAAAGACTTGTTTAAATGTTAACTACACATCCTATGGATCAGATACAAGTCTAAGAACCTATAATAAGAAGTCTTGTCCCTTTTTTTCCTTTACTCGATGACAAATTCACTCCGGTCTAATGCAGTAAACTCTCTTTACTAGTCTCTCCCTTTACCTTTTGACTCCTTTATAACGATTGTAGTAAACGAAAACAGATTCTTTAAAAAATCCACTTGTATATACTAAATTGATGTGTAAAAAGGTGAAAACGATATGAGATCAAATTCATGATCTTGTATAAAACTGAATAAAATTTTCAATAATCTGAGCAAATGATGATGAAATTATTTACTTTGTGAGTTTCCTTACTTCAACAATTTTAGATCAAAGTACTTTTGTACAGTTTTAGACAAAGTGAAAATTACAGTCAAAGGGAACGGACTACGGTTACCGTTCTCGATTTTTTTTTTTTTTTACGACTGTACTTTGGTCACTTTCTTTTTACTACAGAATACGACAATATGTACGAAAATCTATCACTATCCAGTTCATATACTATCTTTTCCTACTTTTCCATTAATAATTCCATTTATAAAATAGTTTATTTAATGAAGATATTTATTACCTCCTTTGATTATTTAATGACACTTCAAGTTTACGAAAAAATTGTTTTGACATTTATTACAGATGAATTTTAACGTCATACCATATATAATGTAGTAGTCCAACTATCGAGTATTTAAAACTCCTTTAATGTAAGGATATTGTTCCCATTATAAAATAAAAATAAATTTTTTGTAAAACAGGAAAACTGTCAATGGGTATAAGGTTTCACTTCGTCTCCAAAGTTGATTATAAAACTAAGTATTACTATTAAAATAACTAGAGACCTTCGTTGTCTATTTATAAAATTTGGACCGTTTTACTCCTTCAAATTGACCTATAGTCGTGAAGACAAAATTAGATAACGATAGGAGTAAAAGGATATTAAGAATTAAACTGACAGTTTAGGTATTAATTTTTCCTTGATATATAAATTAAAATTTGTGATAATAAAATTCACTTTTTGTTGTAAACGTTTTTTTCTTTTTTTTTTAGAAACAGAATGTCTATATTTCTTAAAAAAAGGTTCATCTTTATTGTTAGTCCTACGTTTTTATATATTAGTAAGATTTTAATATTTGACTGATACCTTAGAACATGAAAAGTGATTAGTTGTTTTTATCAAAGAAGAAGGAAGTGATTTTGTTGACTACTATTTTGTCTCTCTGAGTGACTGTTACATCATTAAAGTACAGACACAAAGGAAAGACGTTAACCCACCACCATGAATCCACCTTCTTTGTTTAAGAAGTGGACTGTTCTGTATTCGAGAATAATTGAAACGAGATACAGAAAATAACTCCAGATGATTCTTTCTATGAAATCACACACACGACAATTTAAGGTACACCGACTGATCCATTGTTTATCTTTTCTATCTTCGGGTCCCGGTGTCTCCTAACGTCAACAGTCGTACCACTATTCGGTCACGAAATAGTAGTCTTTGATTTTTTCATGAATTTACTATGACCGACGTCAACACCAGTATTAAATAACCGGGGCTCGTTGTCACACACAGGTACAGGGATGGAAGGATTAGAGTCAAAGACAAGACGACCTCAGACGTAATATTTTGAGACGAATAGGAGAACGTACATCGAAAATAAAGAGATTGTAGTCTTCTAAGCACCGAATTTTACATTCTTTTTGTTTGTATTCCCCCCTTTCAATTTCAATCATGTTTATTTTCCGAAGATCTTTCACACCTGTCTACTATTAGGGATACCTTTAAACCTCCAATCATCCGGACTTCGTTCTGCTATCTCGTCTACGAAAGTTCATTCTTAAGTGAAAGCCAAACGTTGTACTTACTCAATCTTTCCCAGTAGACTTTTACAAAATAAATAGATATTTCATGTAAGAGATTTTCCTTAACTAAAACGTTAGGTAAAGATGATCCAGTCCTTTTCAAATTATCTAAATTTAACAAATTTTTATCCAAAAATTTCTTTATAAAAATTGGAGGATTCTGTTATCGTTGATCTTACTTGACTAAAAACTGTCAGTCGGTTCAGGAAAACGGGGGACAGGATTTTGACGGTCACTTCTTCCTTTGAAGACTTTTTGTTCCTTTCTTTGTCTTTTTATAAAGAAGGTACCTATCAAAAAGATACTAGTGAGACGGGGTCACATAAACAAGGATAGGGTTTGAGTTACTCCTTTGGATTTCGTAACTGAAAAAGGGAGAAGGAATATTTAAATACGGTGTTCTTTTTTGTTTCCATTAAGACACTTCTCTACATATACAATTAATTGAACTGGTATCATTTGTAAAGTGACATATAGAAATATAGTTTTGTATAAAATGTGGATTTATACAAATTAAAAATAAAATTTTCTTCTTTGTTTTTTACCTTTGGCGACTTTACTGGTACTTATCTACTTACCTATGTGCTTAACACTACACAAATATATCATTTCGTAATAAGTCAATATTTTCCTTACTCCATAACTATGTGGTTGTACTTTTAACTTTTCACGTTCAACGAGTTAGCACAAGCTGAGAAACGATGGGGACCCTTAAGAGGTCCGGTCTTATGATCTCACCCATCGGAAAGGGAGGAGGTCCCCTAGAGGGGTTGGGTGCGTAACCTGGATCCAGAGGGTGTAACGTCCACCTAAGACATGGTCGACTCCGTGCTCCCTTGGGGTTCTTATGACCTTACCTATCGGATAGGGGAGAGGTCACCTAGAAGGACTGGATCCTTAACTTGGTTGTACCTATTTGGAGTTTTTGTAATACGACTAACTTTCTACGGAAACCTGATTTTTTCTAAGAGTTGAACTCTCGACGGTCAATTCAAAATAAACCCTGTTTTACTCTTTACGTCGGACCCTAAGTCGGGTAGTCTATCGAGACTCTCTGACGAGGTTTCGTCGTCACCCCCTTCAAGTCAAAACCACTTCCCTCTCAAGTCATGGTAATTCGCAAGTAAAATGTTTTCCATAAAACAATCACTACTCCTAGACTACAGTGGTACTTCCCTGAATCACGAAGAGATCTATACTCCTCTACGTTTCTAACTCTTTTATTTTAGACAAGGACCTTTGTAGGTTGATAGATTTCTGGACAGGGTGGTCTAAGGGACCTCTTGTCTCACGAAGTGACGTTGGACTTGAGGGAGTCCCTAACAAGTTACACTTGTCCATATCGTCGTACCCTAAGTCAGAGACATCTCCGTCTACCGTTTACGGAAATAACAAATCAGGAACCGTTACGACCCATTCACGGTCAAACATCAACTGTTGAGATTACGTCTTCGAGTGTATGACATACTGAAGTGATCGTACTTTTTAAGTCTGATCACTTACTTGTCTCTATCTCCATTCCCTTACACCTCAATGACGTATTCCCCATGTCTCAAAGATAAACCCCACTACTTTCACAAGACCGAGATCTATCACTACTTTCCCATTTCGTCTCACTCACCTCAATTACGATTACTTAACATTTTAATTTTAAAATTTAATTTTTTTTACGATGTTTTATGTTCCTAGTTCTTCTATCTGTAGTCTCAACTAATAAAGTCATTCTTGTATAAATGTTATACCTCAATTAACATTCCGTATGAACTCAACGACACTTACTTTATCAGAACTAGTAAGGGTCCTACTGTGTGAGGAATTATCTTAAAGAATAAAATTCTGTGTCTTTGTTTCCCAGACTTCAGTATCTCTCTCTATGTTCTACCTCTAAATGTCTGTTCACCTTAATAATCTCACGAGTGTTTTTGATGGACATTACCTCACTCGTTTCGACCTAAATGGTCTCTTTCTTCTTCGTTCTATATGAAACTCCACAGAAAGTCTCTTCAGGGTTCACCTCCGTATCCTATTTCGGAAAGATGACAAAGACTCAGTGATCTACATTCGACAAGGGTTCCTCTTTACCTCCGTCGAGGGAAACTCTTTACCAATAAAGAACCCTTCTACACCCTATACTCAGTAATTAATCGATGTCAGGGTGAATACTAGTGAAAAAGGAACTAAAGAAAATCAACATAACTAATTCGATAGTATGGGAATAATTAAAGGGTAAATTTAAGAGGGATCTCCAAGTACGAGATAATTCGGAGAGGTATCAAGGGACGACGAGTCTGAAGTGATCGAAGGTGGGCTTCAAACGGAAAGTAATAGTATTAAGGTGTATCATAAAAAACAAAAAACAAACAAACAAACAAACAAAAAAACGATGAGTCACTCTAGACCTGGATCGTAGATAATAAACCCTAGGGTAGTAGTGATCACGATTGTCTCTCGGGTCAAGATATTATCGTAGTATGTGGTTTTGGGTCGTGTTTTTCAATCGATGGTCACTCGAAGAGTTTCCCGAAGGGACCACCGAGTCTACCATTTCGCATGGACGTCACGTCCTCTGGGTTCAAGCTAGGGACCCAACCCTTCTAGGAGACCTTTTCCTTTACCGTTGGGTGAGGTCATGAGAACGGTCCTCTTAGGGTACCTACCTCCTCGGACTATCCGATGTCAGGTACCCCAGTGTTTCTCAGTTTGTGCTGACTCTCTGAAGTCAAAGTCAAAAAAAAAAATTTTACTACAACCTCGGGTGAAGGAGTCGGGAAAAAAAAAAAAAAAAAGTCTAACTTTGATATCAACTAAATCTTTTTATTCCCAGTAAACTGATAAAAGATCCCACCAAAGCTACTATGAATGTCTGTTAAATAATCGTATACTTCAAGAACTCCCGTATATCGAATATATTATAAATATATAAAGTGGTAGATCTGTAACTAGTTTTTATCCAGTATTTATTATAGAAGTTTTACAAACGGACAGACTTATTATCAGGAGGTACAAACGGTAACACACACAATTACATTTGACTCTACTCGAACTAAAAGAGTTAAAGGAGGGAGGGAGGGAAAGAAGGAAGGGAGAAGTAGTGAAGGAGAAGAGGAGGAAAGTGGGTAATAGGATCAAACTAAAGAGAGAGAAAGTTATAACTAGTCTATATACCAATAAAATACTTTTAAGAAGACAAATCTAAAAATAAATCGAAATAAACTTAAATATAAAAACTATGTAAGTATCGTCTTAACATAGATTAAGTCTTTTTGAATTTTTCGTAGGATAAATTGGTACCTCTTTATTTTCCAAATATGATTAAATTTTTTTAACTCTAATCTCATACTTTTTCTTTTTCTCATTAAAATGTCTCCTACTCTACCGACCTACCGTAGTGGCTGAACTTCCTGTACTCAGACTCACTTCAGGTTCTCAACCTGATAACGACCTTTGATGAAATCGGTTCAGTACCAGTACAACTGTAGTGTATAGGGACTATCCCGTACTAATATTCCCTTAGAGACCAGACATCACAAAAACTTTTGAGTATTAAGGTTTGTATAGTACTTTTTACAATTAACTTACGTTTCACTTCAAACGACATTACTTTATATACATTTCTTTATATACTGATTCTGAAAAACTTAGACATTTCCAATGCCCCTCTTTTTGTTCTTTTGGTTTCTGATTCTTTGGAACCTCTAACCTCTTCTAATTCCTTTATACTACTGACTTATGCTACACCGTAGGATCTGACAGAAAACCTTGTAAACACCTTTTCGGCCATTGTCGACTCATTTCAGACTCCAACCAATTCTCACTATATGAGTACAATTAAAGGGCCTCAATTGTTTACTTAGTAACAACATTTACTATCATTGTAATCCCTTGATGATCGTAATCCCTGGAAAGTATAAAATACTGAACTTTCACTGAGTCGATTTACTCCAATTGTTAATTTATTAGTACCTTTCAAAATTTTGAGTTCTCAATATAGGGTCAGTCAAGTCAAATCAAGTCAGCGAGTCAGCACAGGCTGAGAAACGCTGGGGTACTTAACGTCGTGCGGTCCGGAGGGACAGGTAGTGGTAGAGGGCCTCAAGTCAGTTTGGGTGCAGGTAGCTCAGCCACTACGGTAGGTCGGTAGAGTAGAAGACAACAGGGGAAGAGGAGGACGGGGTTTAGGAAGGGTCGTAGTCTCAGCAAAGGTTACTCAGTTGAGAAACGTATTCCACCGGTTTTATGACCTCAAAGTCGGAATCGTAGTAAGGAAGGTTTCTTGTGGGTCTTAACTCGACGTCCTAAACAAACATATAAAAACTCTAATCAACAAACAGTCAACGAAGTAAACGATAATAAAAGAGGGTAAGTCTTCCGACAGAAAAGTGGAACGAATATAAAAGGAAACAACACGTCTTCGAAAATTAAAATTAATCTAGGGTAAACAAATAAAAACGAAAATAAAGGTCTTAAGACCCTCCACCTAGTATCTCCTAGGACGACACTAAATACAGCCTCTCACAAAACGGATACAAGAGGAGATCCTCAAAATATCAAAGACCAGAATGTAAATCTAGAAATTAGGTAAAACTCAAATAAAAACACACGACACAATCTTTCACTAGATCACAGTAAGAAAATGTTCACCAACTGGTCAAAAGGGTCGTGGTGAACAATTTCTCTAACAGAAATGAGGCAACATATAAGAACGGAGGAAACAGTTTCTATTCCACAGGTATACACACACCTAAATAGAGACCCGAAAGATAAAACAAGGTAACTAGATATACAGACAGAAACACGGTCATGGTATGACAAAACTACTGACACCGAAACATCATCTCGGACTTCAGTCCGTTCAACTAAGGAGGTCAAGGTAAGAAGAAAGAGTTCTAACGAAACCGATAAGCTCCAAAAAACATAAAGGTATGTTTAGAACTTTAATAAACAAGATCAAGACACTTTTTACA
>SJYO01037955.1:34444077-34458443 GCA_006410555.1 Capra ibex
TTCATTTTTTATTTTGTAAAATTTAGAATTTTTTTTTTTTTTTTTTCTTGTGGGTCCTGACTAGAGGAAATCTTACCTGACCAACCTAGAGGAACATCAGGTTCCCTGAGAGTTCTCAGAAGAGGTTGTGTAGTCAAGTTTTCGTAGTTAAGAAACCACGAGTCGGAAGAAGTGTCAGGTTGAGAGTGTAGGTATGTACTGGTGTCCTTTTTGGTATCGGAACTGATCTACCTTGAAACAACCGTTTCATTACAGAGACGAAAACTTATACGATAGATCCAACCAGTATTGAAAAGAAGGTTCCTCATTCACAGAAAATTAAAGTGCCGACGTCAGTGGTAGACGTCACTAAAACCTCGGGGGGTTTTATCTCAGACTGTGACAAAGGGAACAAAGGGATAGATAAAGGGTACTTCACTACCCTGGTCTACAGTACTAGAAGTAAAAGACTTACGACTCTAAATTCGGTTGAAAAAATGAGAGGAGAAAGTGAAAGTAGTTCTCCGAAAAATCAAGTAGAAGTGAAAGCGGTATTCCTACCACAGTAGACGTATAGACTCCAATAACTATAAATAGGACCGTTAGAACTAAGGTCGAACACGAAGAAGGTCGGGTCGTAAAGAGTATTACATGAGACGTATATTCAATTTCTTCGTCCCACTGTTATATGTCGGAACTACATGAGGAAAAGGATGAACCTTGGTCAGACAACAAGGTACAGGTCAAGATTGATAACGAAAGACTGGACGGATATCCAAAGAGTTCTCTGTCCAGTCTACCAGACTATAAGGTTAGAGAAAGACTTAAAAGGAGTCAAAGAACACTAGGCGTCTCAGTTTCCTTAACTGTATCAGTTATTTCGTCTTTATCTACAAAAAGACCTTGAGAGAACGAAAAGGGTACTAGGTCGTCTACAACCGTTAAACTAGAGACCAAGGAGACGGAAAAGATTTTGTTCGAACTTGTAGACCTTCAAGTACTAAATACATAACGACTTCGGACCGAACCTATTAAAACTCCTAATGAAAGGATCGTACAGTCTACTCACGTTAACACACCATCAAACTCGTAAGAAACCGTAACAGAAAGAAACCCTAACCTTACTTTTGACTGGAAAAGTTCAGGACACCGGTGACGACTCAAAAGGTTTAAACGACCGTATAGCTCACGTCATGAAAGTGTCGTAGTAGAAAGTTCTAAACTTTGTCGAGTTGACCTTAAGGTAGTGGAGGTGATCGAAACAAGTATCACTACAAAGGATTCCGGGTGAACTGAAGTGTAAGGTCCTACAGACCGAGATCCACTCACTAGTGTGGTAACACTAATAGAACCAGTACTTCTAGAAAAAACATGTCAAGAAGACACATAAAAACGGTGGAGAAGAATTATAGAAGACGAAGACAATCCAGGTCTGGTAAAGACAGGAAATAGCTCGAGTAGAAACGTACTTTACAAGGGAACCATAGAGATTAAAAGAACTTCTCTAGAGATCAGAAAGGGTAAGACAACAAAAGGAGATAAAGAAACGTAACTAACGACTTCTTCCCAAAGAATAGAGAGAACAATAAGAAACCTTGAGACGTAAGTCTACGAATATAGAAAGGAAAAGAGGAACCGAAAAGCGAAGAGAAGAAAAGTGTCGATAAACATTCCGGAGGACTCTGTCGGTAAAACGAGAAAACGTAAAGAAAAGGTACCCCTACCAGAACTAGGGACAGAGGACATGTCACAGTGTTTGGAGTCAGGTATCAAGTAAACGTTCGGTTTGGTAAGTTATAGTGTTGTTAGGTTCAGATGCGGGGTTGGTCATTAGGACTTGATCGACTTCAACTTACCAAGATACTTCTGGATGTTCTGGAAAATCTTGATTGTGGGTTTTTTCTACAGGAAAAGTAACATTCCCTGACCTTACGTTTTCATCCTTCAGTTCTTTGTGGGGCTCCTTGTCCGTTTAACCGGAACCTTGCACCTTACTTCGTCCCGTTTCTGATTATCTCAAAACGGTTCTTTTACGTGACCAGTCTCGTTCGTGGGAGAAGGTTGTTGTGTTCTCTTCTGATGTGTACCTGTAGTGGTCTGCCAGTTGTGGCTTTAGTCTAACTAATATAAGAAACGTCGATTTCTACCTCTCCGAGATATGTCAGTCGTTTTTGTTCTAGCCCTTGACTGACACCGAGTCTAGTACTCGAGGAACAACAGTTCAAGTCTGAATTTAACTTCTTTCATTCCTTTTGGTGATCTGGTAAGTCCATACTGGATTGGTACTTGTGCTCGATCTTTGGGGTGTTAGTGTTCGACTTTGGACTGGTCGTACTCCGACCACTTGTCCTCCTACTTGTTTTCCGTAAAGGGTACAACAACGGACCTCTGAACTACTACTGGGACGTCTTCACCCCGGGAAGAAGTACAACGACTTGTCGTACGAAGGTTAGATCTTTAGTCTCATCAAATAATTCCCAAATACCTCTTCCTTCTCACTTGACGTCCGGGTCGATGACGAAACACGACTACGTCACCCCAACCGTCTTGTTGTTGTTCCGTAGGCACGAGGTTTCACCGACGAATGGGAGGAAAGTCAGTAAAGGAACTTTTCTATAATTCGAAATCGGTCATCTGACAAAAGAACTTAAGAAGTAACAGAAGACCTTGAAAAAAAGTATATCGTTTATAAGTTACAGGAATTATACGACGTACACATGGATTTGTATACGTAAAGATCGAAATCAAAGTTTTTTGTTCTAATTACATTCTGTCAATTAATGATATCGTGTAAACATAAAACAAAAGATAATCTACCTTATTTCGAAAATTATCTCGGGAACTATAAGGATGAGTAAAGTAATTTACACTTTACATATAAATATTTATATTTATAGATTGTATTACACAACTTATAAATACACCACGAAGTGACGGTTTCAGGTATATACATACAGACACCTAAAACTCTATTAAAAGACTTAACTACCTAAATAAGTATATTGTGTTACTGAGAGAGACGTAATTGTCGGAAAATCAATACTTATCGAAAGTCGATAATTCGTACTCCTTAATTGAGAGTCTACTTAAAACTTGTTTTTCTCTAGAACCATCGAGAATTCTATATAACACTTTACGACATTACTATATGGTAATTTAAATAAGGTTTCCTATAAAAAATTTAACGGACACCTTTATACTCACGAAAAAAAGAAAGAAAAATTAGTACTTACAACGGGGTCCAACGGTTTTTACGTCGGTAGTCGTAAGAAATCACTTCCGTCGAATCATGACAGTCGGTAGAATAGAGGGAACAACGTACCAACTACGAAAAATAGACACTTACGTTTGTAATTTTACATTGGTAATAGGATGGAATCATTATATCTTTCAGAGATCGACGGAGAGACTATAAATAAACCTCCGATAGTTGATTCAATTCATCCGGGCCAACGTATTCCCTTGTATATGTGTTTAATAAACACAACGTTTCATCATGTCAATGATTTCTACTGTCTATTACTTTACTACTTTTTTTTTTTTTCTGATTAATTTCCTGTTTATCATTTTTTCTAGTAAACAGTCACTAAAATTGTTCTAGTATACTATAGATACCTCGACTTGGGGTTTTAAAGATGGACATAAAAACAATATAGTCTAATAAAAAAGGTCTTCATATAGTAATTGAGCATAATGAGATACTAGAAAACGTATGTAACTGAAGAATCCGGTATGTATTTTTGGAGTCCTATAAAATAACGTTAGAAATGTGTTTATTAGACTTCTATAGTAGAATACGTAATTGACTGTTTCTCTCTTTTCGTCAAGATTGTCAATATTTTAGAATTTTTGATATCTTATATTTATCCAGAATCGAAAACGAAGATTCCGTTTCTCTGGAGATATACCTAAAAATCTTTTGTAAGATTGATATCGACATACCGTCGTCTTTCAATGAAAATGTGACTACCAACTTGTTTTATCCGAACTTACTTTGAATTTACAAAATAACTTCAGTATGTCGATATAGGTATATATGGAATATTAGTTTCCTATAAATAATTTGTGTTTCTTATACAGTATGGACAAAATTTTCATTCCAATCCCTATCCTCCACCCTCCCTCAAAGTCCTACCCCTTGTGTTTTGGTTATGTTATAACATTTCATTAATCGAAGGTTAATTTTAATTATTTAAATATAATTTTTTATCCCTAATATCGTTAAAATACTTGGGTGTCTGATCACTCTCTCATGTACATTTGTCGATTAATACTTGAAATTACAAGAGAGAATTCGAGTCATAACCTACACACCCAACAAGATAGTAACAATTTAGTGAGTGTGTGTGTGTGCATATGAGAAAACGCACATATTATAACCTCTTCCTTTACCGTTAGACCTCTTAAGAACGGATCTCTTTAGAGACCTGTCTACTCGGACTGACCGATTTCAAGTATCCCGACGTTTCTTAACCTGTGTCGACTCACTGATTATGTGTATACACATTAGATAAAGTACCATATTTATTTAACATTTATGTATAAGGTAGTCTTGTCTCGGTACGATCGATTTCTTAAAAGGTTTGACATTAATCCTTTCTTGATGACACAGAGTTGACCATTTTCTTAAACGGACGTTACACCCTCTGGTCCCAAGTCAGGGACCCAACCCTTCTAGGGGACCTCTTCCCTTTCAGAAGGGTGAGGTCATAAGACCGGACCTCTTAAGGTACCTGACATATCATGTACCCCAACGTTTCTCAGTCTGTACTGACTCGTTGAAAGTGAAAAGAAGTGTTTGACATTTTCTGTTTACTTTTTTGTTTAGGATTCATTATCACCCAAACCACACATGGACACAAACGAGTCGCAATGATACACCACTTAATATATGTTGATTTAGTAGTCAAGTACCCTTTATGTACCCCTTCGTCACCTTTGTCACAGTCTGAAATAAAAACCCCGAGGTTTTAGTGACGTCTACCACTGACGTCGGTACTTTAATTTTCTGTGAATGAGGAACCTTCCTTTCAATACTGGTTGGATCTATCGTATAAGTTTTCGTCTCTACAATGAAACGGTTGTTTCCAGGCAGATCAGTTCCGATAACAAAAAGGTCACCAGTACATACCTACACTCTCAACCTGACACTTCTTTCGACTCGCGGTTTCTTAACTACGAAAACTTGACACCACAACCTCTTCTGAGAACTCTCAGGGAACCTGACGTTCCTCTAGGTTGGTCAGGTAAGACTTCCTCTAGCCAGGACCCAAAAGTAACCTTCCTGACTACGATTTCGACTTTGAGATCATGAACCTGGTAGAGTACGCTTCTCAACTGAGTAACCTTTTCTGAGACTACGACCCTCCCTAACCCCCGTCCTCCTTTTCCCCCTCTGTCTCCTACTCTACCAACCTACCGTAGTGGTTGAGATACCTGTACTCAGACTCACTTGAGGCCCTCTACTACTACCTGTCCTTCCGGACCGCACGACGTTAAGTACCCCAGCGTATCTCAGCCTGTGCTGACTCGTTGACTTGATTTGACTGACTTCACTGTGGAAATTAATGATATAAAAATATTTTTAGAATTAATTTTTCATAGATCCAAACCTAAACATTTCACATGATTGACACTTGAGTCTGTTACCAAACTTAACCAAGTTATAAGAATAATCATTTCATAACTATAGACCCACCATTATTTATAACGTGACAGGGAAGGAAGGGACGATGGACAGGGAGTAACTCGGGTGTGTTCAGAAAAACAGAAGTTTATGAAAAGCGTTTCTAAGGGTCGTTTAGACAGGGAATTGGTCATGACGGAGGGTCCTCTGAGAAGGTCGGTGACACTAACTCGGGGATGAGGTCTACAGGTGTGAGATAGTTCACTGGTAAAATTATAAAAAAGTCTCGTAAATCTTATTAGGTTTGTAATAAAACGATAAATGAATAAATACGGGACAGAGGAGAGACCGGGGATTTGAGATATTCCCACTTATTAAACGGACAATGACGAGTAGGGTCGCACCATGGATACGGACCATGTATTACCACGACACCTATAAATAACTTGCCTTCTGATTTGTATACCTTTTCTTGGAAGGTAATGTAAAACGTGCTATTTTAAGTTATTTTCAGTAAAAGGAGGGATAGTTTAGGTAAGATCAGGAATTGACGTGGAATTAGAAGAATTTTATGAGAAAAGTAATGACGTTATTAAAATTTTTTTGTCATAAAATCAGTCTTTTTGAATTTTGAGATAGTAAGTTCCGAATGGGTTTACATTTAGACTTAAAGGAAAGAGTGAAATAGAAACCGATAAGGGTTTCCGAGGGGACTATCGAGTCGACCATATCTTAGACGGACGTTACGTCCTCTGGGGTCCAAATAAGGACCCGGGCCTCCTAGACGACCTCTTCCCTATCCGATGGGTAAGGTCGTAAGAACCCGAAGGGAACACTGAGTCGACCATTTGTTAGACGGGTGTTACACCCTCTAGATCCAAGTTAGGGACCTAACCCTTCTGGGGGGACCTCTTCCCTTTCTGATGGGTGAGGTCATAAGACCGGACCTCTTCAGGTGCCCCAGTGTTTCTCAGTCTGTACTGACTCTCTGAAAGTGAAAGTACAAAGGTTTTCACTACGAGAGTCACTTTAATTAGAGACGTAACACACGAAGAGAGTCCGGGAGACGAATGTTACGGAAGGTAATAATGACGGATAAGGAGGAAGGTCCCGAAAGAGTCACCGATTCACCATTTCTTAGACGGACAGTTACGTCGTTTGAACGTCCTCTGTGTCCAAGGTATGGACCTAACCCTTTTATGTGACCTCTTCCTTTACCGTTGTGTGAGGTCAGTACAACGGACCCTTCAACGGACTTGTCTCCTCGGACCACCCAATACCGAGTACCCCAACGTTTATCAACCTCGGACTTGTTGATTTGTTGTTGTTGAAGGAAGAAAGTTTAGGTCATAATCAGACTGGTACCCCTTTTTAAGAGGAACATCCCTTCAGGGATGGCTCATTTAGCATAGATTTCCACAAAAGAAGAAGTACAATTCGGATCTCAAACGGATTTTCCTTGTTTATTACCCACCTTTGATAGTAATTAATATTCGAATGTTTTTGATTTCCATAATTGTATTACGTTTTAGTTTTAAAATATTAAGGTGGACTTCACATGAGACTATTAGACCACACAGACCAGGATAGGGTAAGACTTGTGGAAAGTAACAGAGACTCGAAAAGGACTTGGGGATGAGATATCGTAAAGATAGATAGGACGTTAGAACTTCGTAAATGTTTAACAAATGTTCCTAACAGTACTGTCAGATAAAGATTTAATTTAGGAAGATTCTTATAGAAGAAGACAAATAGAATTTGACTCGAAACATGTATTATTTACAAGTTATTAAGTTCCCATTAACTTACTTAAGGTACAGTGTGACATCTCACGGTTAAATTAAAACATTGGACAGAAATACTCTGTCTATGACTAGTGTAATTATCTTGACGAACACACCGTTAATTGTATTAATTCTATTTAATTACCTAGTCTATAGGTAAAGAATTCAGAAACCTTTGGATCGGAACTATTAATCTTTGAAAAGTGGTTTAATCGTTATGAGTATTCCAATTGTAAAATACAAAACTAAACAGGTTTTGTATGTAAATATCTTTAATTTTCTAACTTAAACTATGGTAAAAAAGTGATGATTTACGTAATATATTTTCGAAATTATTAAATAAGATGTATTCCAATAATATTTATAAAGGGTCTCTAATTCTAGGACGAATACAATCATACGATATTTAAAATTATTAAAAGATAAAAGTAAACTGGTAATTGGTGACCCTAATTTAATAATATTTTTATGTTCATGTAAAATAGTTCAAATAAGAATTATAATGTAAAACGAATTTTTCCTCATTTTACTTCTATAAAAGGTCGACAAAAACGATACTTATCTCCTTTTGGAATAGGACTTAACAACTAATTTTAAGTATAGAAGAGAGAGGGTATTTTGAGTATTATGATTTGTATTTATTGACTTCTTTCTAAAAGAGGGTAGTTTTAAAAGTTTGTAGTCAAGTCAAGTTAACGACTCAACACAGGCTGAGAAACGTTGGGGTACTTAGTGTCGTGCGGTCCGGAGGGACAGGTAGTGGTTAAGGGTCTCAGTGAGTTTGCGTCCAGGTAACTCAGTCACTACGGTAGGTCGGTAGAGTAGGAGACAACTGGAGAAGAGGAGGCCGGGGGTTAGGGAGGGTCGTAGTCTCAGAAAAGGTTACTCAGTTGAGAAGTGGTACTCCACCGGTTTCATGATCTCAAAGTCGAAATCGTAGTAAGGAAGGTTCCTTTAGGGTCCCGACTAGAGGAAGTCTTACCTGACCAACCAAGAGGAACGTAAGGTTCCCTGAGAGTTCTCAGAAGAGGTTGTGGTGTCAAGTTTTTGTAGTTAAGAAGTCACGAGTCGAAAGAAGTGTCAGGTCGAGAGTGTAGGTATCTACTGGTGACCTTTTTGGTATCGGAACTGATCTACCTGGAAACAACCGTTTCATTACAGAGACTAAAAGTTCGTATGATTTCAATTTTAAGAAAAGGAACAGTGAATTGTAAAACTCGTTAAAAGAGATTACAAAACAAATTAAAATGTTATCCTCCTTTAGATAATATCGGATCATAAAACACTAAATTTTGAATTAGGATGAGATAACTTTTGTATGTAGAACATAGGTTAAGATTTATTTATAAAGAGGGTTGAAGTCAAGAAACTAAGTATTTAAGAAGAACCCTGTTTCTTGTTCCAAGACAAGGAAGTGATAAAGCGAAAAGTAAACAAAATACGATCCCAGAAAAAAAATTTAAGTAAGTAAACAAAATAAAAAATTTACGGTACATATTCACTAACGATTCTAGTACCGTAGACCAGGGTAGTGAAGGACCGTTTATCTACCCCTTTGTCACAGTCTGAAATAAAAAGACCCGAGGTTTTAGTGATGTCTACCACTGACGTCGGTACTTTAATTTTCTGCGAATGAGGAACCTTCCTTTCAATACTGGTTGGATCTATCGTATAAGTTTTCGTCTCTGTAATGAAATGGTTATTTCCAGGCAGATCAGTTCCGATACCAAAAAGATCATCAGTACATACCTACACTCTCAACCTGACACTTCTTTCGACTCACGACTTCTTGACTACGAAAACTTGACACCACCACCTCTTCTGAGAACTCTCAGGGAACCCGACGTTCCTCTAGGTTGGTCAGGTAAGAGTTCCTCTAGTCAAGACCCACAAGAAACCTTAGTTACTACAATTTCGACTTTGAGATCATGAAACCGGTGGAGTACGTTTCTCAACTGAGTAACCTTTTCTGAGACTACGAAAAGTCTCCTCCCTCCCTAACCCCCGTCCTCCTCTTCCCCTGTTGTCTCTTACTCTACCGACCTACCGTAGTGGCTGAGCTCCCTGCACTCAGACTCACTTGACGCCGTCAACCACTACCTGTCCCTCCGGACCGCACGACGCTAAGTACCCCAGCGTTTCTCAGCCTGTACTGACTCGCTGACTTGACTTGACTATTCACCAACACACGTCATAAACATAAAAAGAATAAAGTAATTCGTATTATGGGAGGTCCGGCTGGATGTAATAACGGTTACCTTTTAAAATAAAAACTAACCTAGAAAATACAGAAAGACCCCTCTTAAGCTTGATCTCCCCTTCTCTATTTACAATGAAAGAAATTACAAAGACAAGTATGGCGAAAGAATCAACTCCTCGGACCTCCAGTACGAAGTGAATACTGTTTGTATGTGAATGAGGAAGTGTCTAACGTGACCAAGTATCAGTGCGTGGAAGGTCGCGTCGTCGTGGCGTTGGAGACGTCGACACAAGTCGAGTAAAGGACTCTCGGGGAAGTAGGACACTGACAGGAGTCATAAAGTAAGGTGTCACCCGTTGGTATTAAAAGACCAAATCAAAATCCTAATTTGACAAGAGTATATTATTTGACACCGTATAAAAGAGAAAGAACTAAAGACCTCTGATTTTTATAAACTCTACTGGAGAACTTTTAGACTATCTTGAATGAAGCCTTTTTGTACAAATGTTTTTTTTTTATATATATATATATTTACAAAGGGATATGTAAATATATTCATGTATTTATACACATAAAACTGTAATAAATCTACCACCAGACTTTAAATTTAAGAACTAATAATATCAATATAAAATAAACGACAAAATAAAACAACTCAATAGAATCGATAATAGAAAAAAAAAGTTTCCGTTTTATAAAAGGAATCCGTAAACTAGTAGAAATGTATTAAAAAGAGTTATACAAAATTCATGTTAAGTTCAAGAAAAGTTAGTTATATAAGTGTACGTTTTAGTACTTCGAATATAAGTAAGACGACTTGTAAAAGTAGTACTAGAGTTTAAACTTAATGTCAAACTGACCAATATTTTAAGAGTACGCTACTAGAAGAGGAATGTATAAAACTCGAATGACAAACAGAAGAACGTTGACTACAATGATACCTTTTTATATGATAATAAGACATATATTAAACAAGACAAAGGAACTTGGAAAAATCTTAAAAGGGAAACAAAAAATATAAGAGATTAAAATTACACTTAAAACTTGAAAAATAATGATAGTGAGAAATAAAAGACACCATAGGAATTAGAATAAATCATGTGTACTCTTTAAATAGAGAAAAATTTTTTTTATAAAAACGAATATAAAAATAAAGAAAGACCCCAAAGATAGTGAACTAAGTATCATAAAAATAATATAATAGGAAAGATAATATAAATGACATATAAATAGAAAAAGAAGAAAGAATTACTTAAAGAGTTAGCAGAAACGGTCACACGATTAGTTAAAGAGTCTACATAAGTAAGATATTAAATTACGGGAACAATTGGGTCGTCCAATTATCAGAAGTTCGTGATATTAAATCACGTGTCCATTTGGACTACATAACGTCCCTAAATCTTCTTCTACCAGTTATGTTACGGATACCAGGAGATTTTAGAACGGTAGTGTGATCGTAAAAACTTGGACCGAAAAAACATATTTGGAATACAAGGTTTCTCTATAAATCTTAATAAAAATAAAAGTTTGTCAAAACGAAGAGGAAAAACAAAGATTTTCCTTCTCATTCTTCTTAATGAGTTTTCTAAACCTTTATGTACTTTTAATGTTAAATATGACGTTTGAACGACAACATATTTTGTAAGACATGAACCTACGGTCATCGGATTTTCAAACGTATATAACCGAAATCGAGAGACGACTCAGTTGTGGAAGGACACCGACTCAATGTTTATAGTAGGTCCCTATTTCACCGAACAAAAAGGTGTGGTAGACAATATAATAAATTGACAATATACGAAACATCGATTTAGAAAAATTAAAGGAAACAAAAATTAAAACGAAAAGAAAGTGAAACGATTATAACAGACTATTCAAAATCATACAATGTAATAAAATGTAAAAACCGGGTAGATAGTATCATAAAGACGAAGACTACTGTATTGAACAAAACAAAAATAGAGAGAGAGAGAGAAAATTAAAATTTATGAACTTTGGGAGTCTAAGTCTAATAAAAAAGGACCCTTAAAAATAAAGGAAACTTCTGTAACCCTTGACTCAGGACAATACATATACTCCTTTCCAGGATTGTAGTCTAGACGAGACATAGTCGGGGTCACTTGAGTTCGGTTCGACCTTCCTCAGAATGGTTCCTTTAGATGTCTGGATTCCGGTCAAGTCATTTAGGTAAGAGTTAGGTTCCTTTGTTAAGTAGTGAAGTTCTATAATGGAAGGTGGAGGTCCCTCATCGGTTCAACTCCCCTTCCTTAGCAACCTAACATGAAGTGGTCGGGATCCACAAACCTTTTGATCTCAAACCTTTCGTTTAAGGTGTCCGACTAGTCAAGAGTGTATAAAAACAAGATCGTTGATTGGGTCAGTCAAAAATAAAACTCATGCAGATGGAGTCATCAGACTAAATGATATCAATACACTAGTCCGTGACTGTCAAGTTTTATTACATCCCAATCAATACTCATCACTATAGTTTTAGGAAAAAGTAAAATAATTTAACCACAGGACAGTACGGAACGTGTTCTATTTCGGTGATGGTGATTCCGTTTGGACAAGTTTTCTGTTTATAAAAGGGGTTTTCACAAAGAAATGAACCGTAAAGTCAAAAATTAAGGAGACCCCAATCATGACCCCTCCAACGGTCGTCAAAAACGACCTAGTCGTATTACTATTCTTGACCACCAAGATTATAAAGATGTAATTCTCTAAATAACTCCAAACGAAGGTCAGTTAAAAATATTTATTAAATACAGTGGATTTGACAAATTAGAGACAGTCTCAAATTTCTCACTAGATATAAAAATGACCTTGTTATGTAATAAACCTTCGTCACAAAGAAATAATAGACTTAAATACCGTCAGTCAACTTAAAAGGATAAACCTGAAATACGACTTGAAGGAACATGAAAAAAGACAAAAACGAAATATTTAAAACTACGGAAAAATAAACCACTTTTATCCGAATGTCACGAACACAGGTAACTCAAACATAGAAAAAATAACAAAATTTACAATTAGAACCTTAAATATAAACAGACCTTCAGTGTAACACTAGATTTCACTTATAGTCAATGTAACCACTGAAATAGGATGAAAATTTATATAAAGTCTTGACTGTAAACTCACATGAGTTAATAAATGAACTAAAACACTAAATTAGACACGAAATAAAAAAGGGGAATACCAGTAAACTTACTAAACATCATAATAAAACAATATTACCCAATATGACACATAAATCATACAAATTGTAAAAAACTGAATGGTTAAAGTTTTTCACTTTCTCTACAAGATCTCAATCGATACTATTATCTTATCACGACTGTACTTATCATTAGAAAATTATTAGAAGGATTTGTGATCGGGGTTTTCCTCCCTTATGTTTTAGTGGGTATCTGGTGTTAAGGTACCAAGATCCTCTGTCACTATTATTACAAATAAATGTACATTCACTTCTTTATGTATGGACCCTGAATGCTTCAGGGTGGAATCTCATGTCTTAACCTTTATTTCTATAGTAATTACTTCAAAGTAAGAGTCTTTTTCTTATGAGAAGATACTGGATTTTACGATTCTTTTTAAGGTACTAGATCAACCGAAAACCACTAATCGGTCTTTTTTTAAGAACCTTTTACACCCTCTGGTCTTCGCCGTCAGAATCTTTCCACCCTAAGTACCTCTTCTTCTATAAAACCTTCCCTCTCTATGGGGAACATCCGAATTAGTACCTTATTTCTTCACTTCCTACCTCCTTGTATTATTTTGTTCTATTTCCTTTTCTTCGTCTTCATTCTCTGTTTTTCTTTTTACAATGGTACTAATCCCTTTATTATGGAGTGAGTTCGTTGTTTTATCAGACGGGAACTAAACTCTTTAATTGGGGGGGAGTGTAAGGGAAGTATCCGCGAGGACGATAATGTTCAGAATTTTTACTGTTTTTATATTTTGAAAAAAAAAATCTTAAATTTGTGGTATTATGTAAGTAACATTTAACAACATTCTTTCTATTACTTTTAGTCATTAATCGGAGGTTAATTTTATTTATTTAAATTTAAAATTTTTTAATTTTTTAATTTTTTGTATTATTTCTTTAATTCTTAGTTTTTGAAATCGTCTTTCATACTTTTATGGAAGTATGTGTGTGAATAATATTGTCGTGTACTTCGTTTAAATCATTACATTGTTCGTTTCCTTCTGTACTTTCATTTACCTCTATCTCCTTTTACATTACATTTTAGATAATTTAAAGTCCTTTCTATGTCTTATTTTTTTTTTGTGAAACCTTATTCTTATTTAACGTTTCAAGCTTATATGGATGAGTCTCTCAAACTATTTCTTATGTTCCCCGACTTACCTCTCCACGTGTAATTTGTTCTTTTCTTCGTGAATTTTTCATCTTTGTTTCCTCATCCATTTCTTTTTATTTTTTTTCATGGTATTTATATTAATTCAGAAGACTTTTTATCTTTGTTGGTGGTACATTTTTCTTGAATATAAATTATAACTTATTTAAATTCTGTTGAAAAGTCTTTAGTTTATCTTTGTCTGAATTCTGGACCCAGAGTTACTCCTTTTACCAGAACCTTCTAGTTAGGACTCTGTATTGGAAAAAGTTAGTAATTTAAAACTGTAACTTTTTTTTTTTAACCCCCCGTAAGCCCGTTTTGTAGTGTATTACTTTTTATTTCTTTTTTAGTAAACACTATTTCACTGAATTATCCTATGATATTTACATGTCGAAAGTCCCGTTGTAAAAAAAAAA